>JAREIK010001625.1:60127-126603 GCA_029783825.1 Sapria himalayana | reverse complement strand
TTTTATGTTTTCATGCAATGACAGAAAATAATTATCAAAAGCTTTAATGAGAGTGAAAAGAAGTATAAAGAAATCATGAAAATCATTATATGTGGTGAGAGATTCAGCTTCATCAGGCTTATATTCAACTAAAAATTTTTGTACTCAGAGTTTTATTATGATCCAAAAGGATTAGTAGTAAATCTAGATTCAAAAATCTTTGAAGATGTATGTAAATGTATGTTGAGATTGATGAAATAAGAGGTGAATAAGATACAATTATATCATAATTGGACTTGTACGTGCATTCTCAATACCTTTTTGATTATGATTTTTCTATACGAACAAAGAAGTCTTAACTATTAGGTTAGTTTATTAATTTAGTTATTTATTGTATTTAAATTAATTTATTTTTTATTAAAATATAAAAAATATTAGCTGATAATTTATTTATATTAATTATAATTGAATAATGAAGTATATTTGGATCTAATATTAATAGTTTGTAAAAATTATTATCGTGGCATCTCAACCTAATATATAGTGTATCTGGTTGTGAAATAAATTAAAATATCTTAGAGAATGTAAATTATTAAAATAATTACGAAAAATTAATATCTTTATTATATTATTTAATATAATATATAATCTAATAATCATGATTTTTTTAGATTTATAACAAGAGGAGAAATAAGTTGGAATATTAATGCTTGAATGATTTGATGTACATTAAGTACAATTGAGACTTGATAAAAAGATTCAATGAGCATCATATTAATCGAATTAATTTTTTTGGAAGATATAAATTATAACAATAAATGATGAAAAAAAGAAGATGAAGATGTTACAAAAGATATTTTAGCATTGAGAGTAATGATTTAACTTGTGGTGTTGTTGTAAGAAATAGAGGAGTTAAAGGTTTATATAAAAATTAAAGCAAGTTCAAGCAAAATATAAATATCAAAGTTAATATCATCAAGTTTTATATATACATTTACTTTTATTTTGATTAATGAAGATGAAAAAATGACCCAGTTATCAGGAGATGAAGTTTAAGACAAGTGAGAGTTCAAGAGTGATGATGAAACAAATGATAGTCATGATGATTTTATGGATTTAGAGTTTGAGCAAGATCTATAAGTATTTATTTTGTAAATCTTTTTAAATTTTTAATTTTTGTTATACAAAAAATAAAATGATATTTTATTTATATTATTGATATTCTATATTTGAATTTTAATTTTTTAACTTTATTTATTGGATTGTTAAAATTTAATTATTTTATTTTATTATTCTTAATGATATTGATGTTGAGAAGTACGAATAATATATATTTTTTATGTTTAATGTTATTTTTTTTGATTTTATTTTATTAATAGATAAAAATTATAAATAATTCTTTAGTTAAATATAAAAATTTTATGTATTTTTATGTAGAGTACGTCACAAAAAAAATTTCACCTTTATTGCCCCTTGAGCTTCCACGCTCCAAAAGGGTTTTGTGCCTCGATTTTCTTTGCCTTGGTTTGCCTTGCATCTCAGTGTGCTTTGCGCCCAGGTGTGCCTTGCGCCTGGGCGCACCTTGTGCCTGGGTGTGCCTTGTGCCTGGGTGTGCCTTGCCCAAGGGTGCGCTTTGTGCCTGGGTGTGCCTTGTGCCTGGGTGTGCCTTGCCCAAGGGTGCGCCTTGTGCCTGGGTGCGCCTTGCGCCTAGGCGCACATGTGCCTGGGTGTGCTCGCACCTCGGTGTGCCTTTAGCCTCGATGCACTTTTCATCTCGATGCATATTGCGTCTCAAATAACTATAGACGAGCCTACCTCCTACGATGCTATGTCGATATGACGCGACCCTATTGACATCTTTAACTTAAACATATGAAAACCTATTAGAAATATGATTAAGAAGAGATTTAAGTATCTGATCATATTTGTTGTTGACTATTCAAGATATATTTGGATATATCTATTTAGTGATAGATCAGAAGTCTTCTTTGTTAAGATTTTTTATAAATTGATAAAAACTCAATTCCATAAAATTAAAAAAATTAAAAAATAATATATATTATAATTTATGTAATATCAATTTAATATTTATTATATAGATCATCAGATTATATACTAGACTTTTTTGTAATATCATACCTTCAACAAAATAAGGTGGCTGAAGGAAGAATAAATAACTGATTGAGATGACTCATATTTTTACTTGGAAAGTGTATTCAAAATTATTATCTTCTAGAGTTTTTTGTTTAACTTATTTTTTTTTGATTGTTCTCTAGGATGAGCCAAACTAGTATCCAAGGCCTTGAGTTATGTCTTTCTTGGATACTTTAGTTCCCAATGAGAGTATTTTTTTTACCATAGACTGATAAAATTTTAATGAGTTTAGATGTTAATTGTTTAATAATGATTTATTATTTAACATGCTTAGGAAGAGTGTGAATATATATATATTGCATTTGTTTTCTTCACTCTTTGTCTCTTATCTATAACCCTGCATCGACTTTTAGTTGATAGATATAGTCACTCATTGACTATATTTGATCATGTTGGTTTTGGGCATGATATATATATATATATATATATTTAAAGTTTGATTTTATTATTATTATCACCCTCTCTTTTGGCGAAGAAATACCATTTTTACAAATTACTTCTACCCTTAACCCTTTTACACCCATCTAACACCTTAAGCCATATAATAGGATAATTCAAATTAAAACTAGGCTTGAATATATATTGGACATAGGCCTTAATTTTACTCCCTATTCTGCCTTGGAGCTTTAGGCTTTTGCTTGGGCTTTACCCTAGTTTTGGATACTCTTCCGTGGGCTTCTTAAAATCCAGCCTTATTCCATAGTCATCGATCGCTTTGGTCGTGCTTCTGCCCATTCGAAATCCCTGCTCGCTTTACTTATGCGACAATCCTTGCCATGATACGAGTTTCGGCTTGCTCTTGTTCTCTTTCCCCTTTCTTTCTGAGCAGACGAGTATACAGGTCATGCTTATAGATGCATTACCATACAGACTCCCACAAGATTAAATTCATTGAGTCTAGCGAAAGTGATATTATTCTCATAGAATCAGCATACTTGCCAACAAATTCAGATTATATTGAGTCTAGCAAAAGTGAGAGTTCTCGTGTAGAATGTTTTTTTCATATCTAGATTACATAGTATTATAAGTGTGTGCACCAATACAAACTCATAATGTTGGAAATTATGACACTTGAACATTCATAACTTAGAGTATATACTAGATGAGAGTAACATGCCCAGTTTGATAGGATAAGAGGCGATCCTATCGAGGAGCCAAACAATTTTATAAGCGGGTTCCTCTTACCTTGACCTTTTGATTGCTCTATGAAAAGGAGAGAAAAGTGTACTCAATACTCTATTTCACATAGTCCGTTGCACTCTTATTTTATTTTATTTTTTTTTATTATTTCTCTTGATGATACTAGCATGATCTTTTTCTGAGATATTATCTCATTTAAGAATGTGTCAGACTATGATAGATGAGATGTATATCCTTAACTATAATGAGATCAGACAACTAATATCATGATCTTCGAGAAAGTCTGTTTGGATGCATTTTATTATTTACTATGAAGGCAAGTTTGATGAAAAATCATATCAACTTAAAATGAGATTATAGTGATGTGATACAATCATATATTTGGTATGAAATATCATGATACTTACTCTGCAGTGATCAAGTTGACTTCGGTACGTATTTTCATTTTTTTACAATATCTCACGGTTAGAGTATACACAAACTAAACTTGAAAAAAATATTTTTGTATTATAAACTTGAGATGGAGGTATATATACACAAACTACTAGTGTTTTGGGCAGTACAATCAAGTGTGGTTTGCAGATTGTAGAATGTATTATATGGTCTAAAGTAGTCACATAAGCCTGGTTTGCAAGGTTTTTTCTTGTAGTCTCTTTATTTGAGCTAATCAAATACATTATTGATTTTTATTTGTTCTTTTTGAGATACATATTATCTCATGTAAAATTTATCTATTGGTAGATTTAATAAAAAGGGTTTAGGACATATTTCCTTATATAAATTTTGGACTACTTGGAATGAATGAAATGTGAGTGATTAAAAATAGTTGCAACAATATTTTGGCAACAATATTTTTGGATGTGGGATTGTTTCCACAAGGAATTAGTGTAGCAGTATCAGTGCAAACGCACCATCAATATAACATGGGATCTATTTTGTTTATTTTATTTTAATTAATCTTTTATCTTTTCTGTTGAATCATATTTCTTGGATATTCATATATATATATATTCCTAAATTCATAAATATTTTCATATTGAATTTTATATATTCATCTGTGATAGAAGAGTTGGATTTTGATAATTTAATTTCTTAAACAACTAGAATTTTTTTAGGCAATAAAATGGACAAAAATCATCTTTTAGAAAATTATTTTTCAAAAAATTATTCTAAAACTATCATCGAGATAACTAAGTCTTTATTCTAGTTTCCTTTATTGCCATATACAACTTCAGTAAATTTAGCTATAATTTTTTTTGTTTTTCATTTATTTCTTTTTACTTTGTTTTTCAAATATCCAAATGAATTTTTCTTTTTTGGCATGATATATGGAAGTCTTATTGCAAGTTTATTCAACAAGCAACACTTGGAATGTTTAATTTTTTCAACTAAGATTGATTTTTTAGGCATGGAGATCAAATTTAGTAGGAATGGAAGTGAACATGCATAAAATATGGCACTATTAAGCAATGTCGCATCACACGTAGTTACCCTTAGAGATTTTCATCAACCAGCTATTATTGTTGGAGGATGCTTTGCAATTGTAGCAGTGATACTCGCTATTTTCTTTATATTTCAACATCTTAGATCTTATTCCAATCCAGAGGTTTGCTTTTAAGTTTATTATCTGACAATGTAAATTCTCATCTCATGATCATTATGACTTTACCTTGCCATTTGGACCTACCTAAACTAATCCATGTTCTAATCTATTCCAATCCATATATAAATATTTTTATTTTTTTATATTTTTTGTAACTACCTAAATAAAAAATAGATTTAATAGTAGACCTATCTATATATATTAAATTGATTCTCCGATATAATTATTAATTATTTTTGAGTTTTCATTTTATTTCTCTCCCAAATCTTTACTTATGACTCATCAATTATATTTATTTATAATTTGAACATTTTTGAATATCATTGTTATAATTTTATGAGTGTTTATTTATATTTATTCTTAAAAAAGTTTGGGTGAAATAATATTGAGCTAATTGATTACTTGAATTTTTTTGCGTTACATATATATTGGAGGTAATGCATTTGTACAATGATAAATATCTATAGATAATGGTAGTATGTCTCAGGTTGGAGACTTTTTAGATGCAGTCTCTATAAATTTTTGGGAGGTAAGACTATCAATATATTAAAATCTCATAGATCTCTCATTAAAATGGGAATCTTGTATACTGGGTATGACTTCCACGACCTCCATTTATTATATATATTTTTTAATAATAGGAACACTCGATTTATGGCCTGCTCATATTTTTTTTTTTATTTATAATTAGGTTTGCTGTTTGAGTTATGATTTAGTGTTTTATTTTCTTTTTTCTATCATAATATTTTCTTCTTTAATTTATAAGCTAGGGTTTGCAAATCATAAAAGTATGTTTGCATTTACATGGTGTTACTATACAAAGTGTGCACTTAGTTTATGCAGTAGATCTACATGGTAAATAGCTGACGTGACTGCAGAGTGATGTCGATGTAGTGTTAGTGTTGATGTGGAACAATGATAGTGTGTGTGTTGTATGAGGACAAGATATTAATTTATCGGCATGGTTGTGGCATAGACGTAGTATTTGTGCAGTGACATTGACAATGTGATAGTATTTGTGGTGTTGAGGCAAAGTGTATGCAGTGTCTGATAGTGTGGCAGTGGCAGAGGTGTCAACATGGTATTAATGTGTATGGTGTAGTGTTGTGTTGTGTTGTGTGCACAATAAGAGTGAATGTGTAATAGTTTGGGCATTATGGTGTAAGTGTAACACAAATGTGGTGTGAAGTGTAGTGCAGTGTATTGCAGTGCACTGAGGTATGAAGAGTGATGTAATGTGTAGTTCACATAAATCTTATATGGAAATCAATTTCTTTAACTTGGCTGTATATTTTTTAATTATTGGGATCTTATTAACTACTTAAAAAGTCAGAATTGCTTAGTTGTATGTTTTTTACATAGCTGTAGCTTAGTCATAATTGGACAACTATATGTTTCTTTACATAACTAACTTTAAAGTTGGCCATACACCTAACTTTTATTTATTTTCTTTATGCTTTGATGAGTATCAATTTGTGAGATGACATAATGATTTTGTCTTCTATATAAGAGTTTTTTATGTATGTTTTTAAATTCATTTTTTCCTGTTGCTAATCTTCAATGATATTTTTTAAGCATTATTTATTTTAATATTTTAGATTATTTTCTATATTAAAGGTATGTCATGGTCTATATATGAGCGATCCTTGAATTACACAAGCTTCTCATATAATAATTTAAATTGATATTATAAAAAAATAATAAATATATAAATACTAATAAAAAGTTATATTAAATATGATTAAAACTATTTTTTGATTATAATTTAATTAAAATATTATACTTAATTTTATCTGAAATATTTATTTATGATATTTAAATATTTGTATTACAAAACATTATATAATTTATTATATAATTATAATATTTATAAAATATTTTAATTAATATATAAAAATTACAACTAATATAAACAATTATTTGATTACAAAAATATATAAAATTATATGAATAAACGAATAAATAAGTAAATTTATAAAATAAAAGTATAAAATAATATTTTTATTATTATAGAAATTTTTAAAAATATAATGACTAAAAGATTTTAAATTTTGAATTATTAAAAAATTTTTAATTTTTCATAAAATTTAAAAGAAAAAAAGTTGATATTTTAAGATTAATATATTTTTTTTAATTACATCAAAAATTTTGATTATTTAAAAAATTAATATTTCAGTGTGGTTATTAAATGAACACTTCAAACATTAAAATTTATAATGATTAAAAGATTTTAATTATATGCTTTTATAATTATTTCATATTATATTAATAAAAGATAGATTGAATTCTTTAAATTTATGACCTATAATATATATATATATATATATATATGAATACTTTATTATAATATAATATTATTTTATTTATTTATTAAATAATATAATTTATGGTTAAATAAAGATCTATTTCTATTATTTTATTTAAATTATTTATTTTTATAATTTAATTTTAGTGTTATTTTTTTATTTTATTTTATAATAGTTTATATATATATATATAGGTTTTATTAAAATGCTTTTTATCAAAAAATAGAGCCCACACTTCAAACTGTGCGTTTAATGTAGCAATAACAATGTTTTAGGGTTCTCACAGGAGATCTACAATGTCATAGCTTACGGTGGTGTTCATATAGACATGAGAACAATGCTTGTAGATTGGGCTCCCATCTACAGGCTCTTCGTGTGGGTAAAACCTCCTCTGCTGGCAATTTCACATCATGGACACTCCGGTAAGCTCAGATAGGTAAAAGATGCTATGTGGACTAGATTCATCAGTGGGGGCCATAACAACTGCTATTGCTCCATGCAACATAATCTAATACGAGTAATGAGTGTGTAGATCAAGATGACATGAAGCAACTCTATGATGGATGCGTATGAATTCATCAGTGGTGACATGGAGAGTGGTGTTCGACATGTTATTCACAGTGAGTAATTTCTTGCTCTTTTTTTCTTTTTTTTTTTTTTTTTTTTTTTATTTCTCGTTGCTTGACCTATTTCTTTTTATTTTTGAGTTTCCTAGAAAATGTTGAAAAAATTAATATTCCTATTTTATCTAATTCAGAAATAGCAACTTACTTTTTTTGAAGAAAACGTCAATCATAAAAATCATACATAAGAAAATATATTTGGGTAGATTTCACATTTGAGATACAATGCAATAATGTCGTGCAGAGCTTTATCTAGAAATTAGGAATTGTGAATAGACTAGACATAGCTTGGACAATCCTATTCTTTTTCATCCCATATGTGTATAATTCAAATTGATGTACATACCGTTGTGTGTTGTCATATGCATTATGAGGAGTCCCTACTTAATGCATATATTAATAGTCTTAATCTCTAACAATTAGAGAGATTATGTTTGATGAGTCTTAAACTTGATATTATGTCTTGGACAAAAATATTTGTTATTGTGTCAAGATATGATCTTCACTATATTCATGTGATATTATTTTCATAATGATTAGTCATTTTTGTTTTCTTTTGCATAAATATATTTATTTTAAAATTTTTATGAGATTTAGTGAGGTGAAGTTTATGTTTGTTGCATATTTAATAATTTTGCCTTTGCGTGCTTATGTATACAACCGATGATGAAATATTATTCTAGGCCAAGAATAAAATATCATGTATTAATTTTATTTGAATTATTATAGTTTTGTTAAACTTGAATTTTTATGTCTATTTTAATGATGTTATTTTTGAGATTTATTGCCTAGTGAGATGAGACCTAATACTTAATGATAAATTGATGGTCAAAAATTAACCAATATGAAAATATTGAATATTAATAATTTTATCTCCTAATTTTCTAGTTGTCTTGATTATACGAGTCCACTAAAAAAAATTAAGTTTTATTTCGTATCTTTAATTTATTCTTTATTTTTAAAATTCCAGTGTTGTTCTTAAAGAGCCTATATGCAAGATTTTCCTAAAATGTGATATATAAAGTAAGGTGCATTTTATTTTGCATATAATCTTATATAAAAACATGAATAATGTTGGATTTTATTTTGGCGGCAGCGGCGGCACCGGTAGCACCGGCATCACCGGTAGTAGTGGTAGAGGTGGCAGAGGCGGCAACAGTAGTGGCAGCGGTGGCATCAATGGCAGTGGCGACATCAGTGGCAGCATCGACTGTAGTGGCAGTAGGGGTGCAACAGTGGTGGCAGCGGCTTAGTAGGGGCTCTGGCAGAAGAAGCGGCGGCAGCAGCGACGGTAATGACGGCAGTGGCTGCAACGACGACAGCAGCGGTAGTAGCTACGTTAGCAGTAGGTGCAGTGGCAGCGACATCGGCAGCGAGAGCAGCATCAACGACAACAAATGTGGTATATACATATGTTATAGTGGTATATACGTACATATAATACTGTAGTATTTTATGTGCATATATACTGAGTATAATGTACTCAGTATATATGTACACATAATACTATAGTTATATATACATAACTGTGATAATATATGTACAAGGGAAATGCTAGTATATATATACATATTTACTACAGTAATTATATATATATATTAAAACATAGTTTTTTTATATTATTTTGATTTGATTGAGTGTTTAAATTTCTTACAGATATGGTACCACATTATTTTCCATTGGAAGCTCGTATAAGTTAAGGGATTTTTCGACAGACATGATGCACCATGATCGGATAGCTTTTTTCGCAGCAGAAAGTTGGCGATCGGAGGAGTAGAGGGGAGAGAAAGCAACGGTAATGCATGGATAGATCATACTTTATGCATTGTCGATAGATACATTGATTAATAAGATGAAATATAATTTTGTTTATTTTGGTGCAGTTATTTAAAATATTACATTAGAATAAGTATTTAATGAATTTTTTTTACTTTAAAATTTTCATTTATAGTTTCTGTTTTTATTCAAATTAATATAAATATATTAAATTATTTAATTAATTTTTGTTGAAGCAGTATTACAATCACTTTAATTTATGTTTGTTCATGGTTATAATAACTGTTATTATACATATGTGAATATGTTTGTGTGTCTCCAGTATTTTTTGGGTAGAGTTTTAGCCTATTATAGGTATGTAAAACCCAATTATCAGCAACAGTAGTAGAGACATCAGTGGCAAGCGACGGTAGCGATGGCAACGGAAGCAGAAGCTGTGGTAGTGGGGGTAGCAGCAGTGGCTGAGGAAGCAACACTAGCTGCACTGGAAGGAGCGGCGACAGCAGCAGTTGTAGTGGCTGCAACTGAAGCATTGGCAGCACCGGAAGTAGCAGCAGCACCGGAGTAGTGGTAGAGGTGGTAGTGGCAGCAGCGATGATAGTAGTAGTAGCAGCGGTAGTGGCAGCAGTGGCAGGGTGGCAGCAGTAGCACCGGCATGCAGCGGTAGCACCGGCAGCATTAGTAGCCACTACAATGACTAGCGTGGGCAGTGGACAGCGGCGGCGGCAGCAGCACTAGCAGCGCGGGTGGCGGTAGCAGAGGCGGCCACGACAGAGTTGGCGGTAGAGGTAGTGGTGGCAACGGCGACAGCATCAGTGGTATTGGCAGCGACATCGGCAATGGCAGAAGCGCCAGGAGAGGCAGTGGAAGTAGTAGCAACATCACCAAATGAGGTATATACGTACGAATAAAGTCAGTATATGCGTACATTTAATACTATAGTATTTTATGTACGTATATACTGCGTATATTTATACTTAGTTAATATGTACACATTATACTGTTGTTTATATGTACATATACTACTGTAATATATGTACAAGTGAAATGCAAGTACATATTTATATATATACTGCAAATTATATATGTATCAAACATAACTTTTTTTGTTAATTTGAATGAGTTATTTAATTTTCTAACAAATATGATATCATCTTGTTCCTCTTACAAAGCTTCTATAAGTGATGAGATTTTTCACTAGATATTACGTGATGTAACTTAGACAGCTTTGTCGTAGTAGAAAAATGATGATCGGGGGAGCAAAGGGAGAGAAAACAATGTCAATGAATAGATATATTATACTTTATGCACTGTGAGTAGATACATTGATGAATAAGATCAAATAAAAGTTTGTTGTTTTTTGTTTCAATTATGCAGAATATTGAATTACAGAACGATTTAAATGATTTTATTTTTTGTTTATTAAATTATTTATAGTTTCAATTTTATAAAATTTGATATAAAAATATTAAATTATTTAATTAAAAAATTTAAAAATTTTTAAATTCTAAAATTAGTTTTGGAATTAAAATGGCTAGGAAATATTCCCTTGATAAATAGCAAGGGAAAAATCCCTTGCTAAATTAGCTAGGGAATTTTCCCTAGCTAATTTAGCTAGGGACATATTAAAATAGCGACGGATAATCCGTCGCTAACTTTATTTAGCTAGGTACTATATCCGTCACTAAAATTTATAGACAACACTTTAGCTAGGGAATAATTCGTCATTATTTTTGTTTAGCGATGGGATATCTCGTTTATCTTGCTAATTTAGCGATGGAATTTTTCTTTTTTAGCAAGTGATTTTTCCGTCGCTAACTTTTTAGCTAGGGACACTTCCATCACTAAAATTTAGCAAGAAGCACTTTAGATAGGGAACCGATCCATCGGTAGTCCGTTGCTATATCCTGTTACGGTATGAAAAATGCCCATTTTGCTAGGGAATTGTCCCTAGCTCATGAGATTTTTCTTGTAGTGTTTGAAGTTAGCGGTACTAATCATACTTTTTCAATTACATATTTTTAAAATTATTTATACTTTTAATTCTTTAGTTTTTGAGTGCACTCTATTTATAACATGATACATTACATATATTTATTTATTAATTTTTTTTATCTCATTATAATGTTTTTAATTTTATTATAGTTAATAATATGACTATGATGCTTATTTAGTATAATAGTATCAATGTTCATTTTATTATTTTGGTACAATTATTTTATCTTTCTATTTTCCACTTAACTTAAAGTCTTTGAATTGTATTCTTTAACAATTCAATTTTACTATTGGTATAGTATAAAATTTGTCGAGCATGCCACTAGGTTTTTTGAGAATTCACCACATAATGTGCCAACAAATACTATAAATTTCTTGAGTGAAGTATTTTAAAACATTCTCTAAGTTTGTCACATTCTTCATCTTCTCGCAAGCTTAAAGTTTCTTAATATTTTTTTTTCAAATTTAATCTTTAACTTTTGCATTGTTGATCTATGAGTTAACAATTTTTTTTTGGTAAATTTCTATTTTTCTTAAATCTTTTTTTATAGTAGCTGATGCCATACTAGCTTATGCTAAGATTATATGATCTACAATGTGTTATAACATTATTGTTAATCTTATTATTTTGAGTTATCATGCTAAATAACTTAATTTAAATTTTAGAGTTAACCATGTTTTTTTAGATATTTTGGTAGGATTTAAATAACTTTGTGGATGACTTTTCTAAGAATTGATCATGTTGTCTATCTCTATTTTGTCATATCAGAGGATAAATTAGATGCTTAGTTTTCATTAATATTTTTTTATTCACTATCAGTTTAATTTTTTTGTTTTGATAAATTTATAACTTATGAAATCAAGCATAAAATATATTATTTATATTAATAATGAGGTACACTTAAGAAAATATGCTAGTGTTTTTATAGTATGTCAAGAAATGTTATTAGAAATATATTTTATCTAGATTACCTAGAATATTATATAATATTATTATGTAAGATGACTTTTATTATTTGTTAATTATTTTTATAATAAGTATTATCACATTACATATTCATATCTCATAAATGAAAAAATAATTTTTATATATTTATACTTTATTTTTAAAAAATGATTGATATTCACTAAAAATATAAAATAAATATTTTTAAAAATTATATTATTATAAAATATACATTGTGAGAATTTGTATTTATCTTGAAAAAACATAAAGTGATTTATCTTATATTTTATGTAGTCATATTATTTTAATATTGAAAATTTAGAGATTATAAAAATATTCAATTAAGACAACTTTAAAACTTTTTTTATAAGACATTTTAGGATGAATCAATTATGATTACAAATTACTTAATCATATTGATATCTTCTTTTATTTTTATCAAATTGTATTCTTATCAATTATTTAATCACATCATTTATCATTCATGTTGTAGGGGGTATGAATCTTGTTCAAATGTATCATTAAAAGTAAAAAATAAATTGTGTCATCTCATGTCTTTCTAGGGCCATTATAGTATTCAAAAAAAATATAACTTGCAATTCATCATTACCACAAATTAGTAATTGAGTGATATAATTTCTTTAAATATTCTTTTCGTCGTGGCAATCTATGTGCGGCTAAAGAGATTGTTTTCAAGTCAACTCACATTTGGGTTTTCTTAGGAATTGTGTGGCCATTTTTTTTAATGATTTTCTTAATCTTAAATATCATTTAGCCAGAACATATAATAATATGAGTAAGGTGAGTTTGACATGAATTATTATAGATAAAAATTCATATAAATTGTGATGATTTCATATTTATTTAATATGAAATCAATCATTTGATACTAAAAACTTTCTAACTACTAATATTCTAGATAAAAATAATGATGATATTAGAGAAGAGATTATGTTAAAATATTTTAATCATATATATTTAAATCCACTTTTATGTTATGTAATGATTGTGTTTTTTTTTATAAAAAGAATTATTATTATAATTTTATTTTTTATTTTTTACTTAATTATGATTTTTGAATAAGTAAGAAACAATAATATTTTTTTTTATTTTGATTAATTAATATTATATATATTAATATATTATATATCTCTCTCTCTCTCTCTGATTTATTTTGAATTAAAAGTTTTTTTATATCAATGTCTCTGACTTACTAATTATTCACCTTGTTATTTGTATGCTTTTGCCTTTATAGGTATTTAAACTTAGAGTCTAAATTATATCTCATTCTTGTTTTATTTAATTAATAATTAATTTTTAATAATACACTTAATCATAATGATTTAAATAATGAAATGTATTTGGAAATGTCTTTAAGATCACATTTTTATGATTTTTTTGAGTTAACATATATTATTTATTTAAATATGACTTGGAGGAAAGTTGTGTTATATTTTTGTAGTTGATACTATTATTATATATATTAATGAATTGGATATTTTATATTCAAATATTTTTTATAAAAGTTCGAATAGCTAAATGATTTAAATATTTTTTTAGTTTTTTAAGTAATATATTTAAATGAAAACTTATTTTATTTCAGCTTATGTTTATGTGATTATTTATCAATGAGTTTTCCATTGTTATCTCTACTAGCTATAAAGAAAAATATGAGAATATAGTTTCTCTTATTCTTTAGGATTGATATTAGAAATGTTTTCAATAGTGTAAATCTTTTATTAGGTTTTCTAAATAAGATGTATGTTTTGGTCATATTTATATTCACAAATATATGAAAATTGTATGGAATTGCTTTTATTCTCTGAGTGATTCAAGATATTTTTGATTATTTGACAATTATTCTTATTATTTTTGTGTCTCAATACTAATAAACCATAATATCAATTAATATTTTTGTATATTTTTCTAAAAAAAATTTATATATTAGAAAATGTTGTTATATACACACTACAAATATTTATAAATAGTTATCATATATATGATAACAACACACTTTCAAATGCCCATTTGAATACACCACTATAGTGAAAGAACTCATATCAACATCTTTTCTTTTGACAAGTTAATATCATAGTTAGTGGGAACCAAAGTCATAGTATATACTAAATATTCTATAATCAAATATATCATACAAAAGAAAGATGTCAGGTCTAGATGATTTGATGAATTTTACTATTACAATAGTTTGAACTAGAGATATTATGTAAGAAATGTACATATAAGCAAAATTGAAAATAAGCTTATCAAGACTAGAAAAAAAAAAGATAGAAGAGTTGTTGAAGAAGATATTAGATAGATTTTTTTATTTGAACAAATTAAATATTGAATGAAAATGTAACTCCATGGTATGTAGTATTGAATGAACTTATCATTGCAAGTAGTAATTTGATCAAATTTTGAGACAAAGTGTTATAGTTGGGAGAGTAGTAGTATCTTGTAATAAGGTCACTTTCTCTCTGCTCTTACAAATTTGTGGAACATGTTAATATTTATGTGCTCAAGTATTTTTCTTCTCAAAATCAATGTTGATATTTACATATATATGCATAAATATATGTGCATATACACTACCCTACACACACACACACTCACATTTATCCATCCATATACATAACATTAATATTCATTATATATCAGCATACACATATTTGTACTTTTGTATATATTCACACATGTATCTACATTTTCAAAGTAGTGTGTATATACTTGTATGCATGCATATAGTACTGTACACCCACACAAACACACATATACCTATATACATAATGTATTTTTAAAGTTACACATAAAACTATTATATATATATATGTGTGTGTGTGTGTGTGTGTGTGTGAGGTAGTGTATATGCACATATATATTTATGCATATATATGTAAATATCAACATTGATTTTGAGAATGAAAAATACTTGAGCACATAATATTAACATGTTCACAATTTGTAAGAGCAGGAGCAGAAAGTGACTTATTACAAGATACTACTATTCTCCCAACTATAACACTTTGTCTCAAATTGAATCAAAGTACTACTTGCAATGATAAGGTTCATTCAATACTACATACCATGGAGTTACATTTTCATTCAATATTTTAATTTGTTCAAATAAAAAAAATCTATCTAATATCTTCTTCAACAACTCTTCTATCTTTTTTTCTAGTCTTGATAAGCTATTTTCAATTTTGCTATATATGTACATTTCTTACATAATATCTCTAGTTTCAAACTATTGTATAGTAAAATTCATCAAATCAATCTAGACCTGACATCTTCTTTTTTATGATATATTTGATTATAGAATATTTAGTAATATACTATGACTTTGGTTCCCACTAACTATGATTATACTTGTCAAAGAAAAGATTGTTGATATGAGTTCTTTCACGATAGTGGTGTAATTCAAATGGGCATTTGAAAGTGGTGTGTTATCATAATATATGATAACTATTTATAATATTTGATAGTGTGTATATAACACATTTTCTAATATATAAATTTTTTTTTAGAAAATATACAAAAATATTAATTGATATTATGGTTTATTAGTATTGAGACACAAAAATAATAAGAATAATTGTCAAATAATCAAAATATCTTGAATCACTCAGAGAATAAAGCAAGTTCCATACTATTTCATATATTTGTGATATAAATATGACCAAAACATACATCTTATTTAGAAACCCTAATAAACGATTTACACTATTGAAAACATTTCTAATATCATCCTAAAGAATAAGAGAAACTATATTCTCATATTTTTCTTTATATCTAGTAGAGATAACAATGGAAAACTCATTGATAAATAATCACATAAACATAAGCTGAAATAAAATAAGTTTCATTTAAATATATTACTTAAAAACTAAAAAAATATTTAAATCATTTAGCTATTCGAACTTGTATAAAAAAATATTTGAATATAAAAATATCCAATTCATTAATATATATAATAATAGTAACACTACAAAAAATATACACAACTTTCCTCCAAGTCATATTTAAATAAATAATATTGTAACTCAAAAAAAATCATAAAATGTGAATCTTAAAGACATTTCCAAATACATTTCATTATTTAATCATTATGATTAAGTGTATTATTAAAAATTAATTATTAATTAAATAAAACAAGAATGAGATATAATTTAGACTATAAGTTTAAATACCTATAAAGGCCAAAGCATAAATAACAAGGTGAATAATTAGTAAGTCAGAGACATTGATATAAAAACTTTTAATTCAAAATACATCAGGAGAGAGAGAGAGATATATATTATAATTATAATAATTAATTAACAAATAAAAAAGAATATATTGTTTCTTACTTATTCCAAAAATCATAAGTAAGTAACAAAATAAAAATAAAAATTATAATAATAATTCTTTTTATAAAAAAAACACAATCATTACCTACATAAAAGTGGATTTAAATATATATGATTAAAATATTTTAACATAAATTCTCTTCTCTATATCATCATATTTTTATCTAGAATATTAGTAGTTAGAAAGTTTTAGTATCAAATGATTGATTTCATATTAAATAAATATGAAATCATCACAATTTATATGAATTTTTATCTATAATAATTCATGTCAAACTCACCTTACTCATATTATTATTGTTCTGGCTAAATGATATTTAAGATTAAGAAAAATCATTAAAAAAATGGCCACACAATTCCTAAGAAAACCCAAATGTGAGTTGACTTGAAAACAATCTCTTTAGCCGCACATAGATTGCCACGACGAAAAGATATTTAAAGAAATTATATCACTCAATTACTAATTTGTGGTAATGATGAATTGCAGTTATATTTTTTTTGAATACTATAATGGCCTAGAAAGACATGAGATGACACAATTTATTTTTTTACTTTTAATGATACATTTGAACAAGATTCATACCCCCTACAACATGAATGATAATGATGTGATTAAATAATTGATAAGAAATACAATTGATAAAAATAAAAGAAGATATCAATATGATTAAGTAATTTGTAATCATAATTGATTCATCCTAAAATGTCTTATAAAAAAGTTTTAAAGTTGTCTTAATTGAATATTTTTTATAATCTCTAAATTTTCAATATTAAAATAATATGACTACATAAAATATAAGATAATCACTTTATGTTTTTTCAAGATAAATACAAATTCTCACAATGTATATTTTATAATAATATAATTTTTAAAAATATTATTTTATATTTTAGTGATATCAATCATTTTTTAAAAATAAAGTATAAATATATAAAAATTATTTTTTCATTTATGAGATATGAATTATGTAATGTGATAATACTTATTATAAAAATAATTAACAAAATAATAAAAGTCATCTTACATAATAATATTATAATATTCTAGGTAATCTAGATAAAATATATTTCTAATAACATTTTCTTGACATACTATAAAAACACTAGCATATTTTCTTAAGTGTACCTCATTATTAATATAAATAATATATTTATGCTTGATTTCATAAGTTATAAATTTATCAAAACAAAAAATTAAACTGATAGTGAATAAAAAAATATTAATGAAAACTAAGCATCTAATTTATCCTCTGATATGACAAAATAGAGATAGACAACATGATCAATTCTTAGAAAAGTCATCCACAAAGTTATTTAAAATCCTACCAAAATATCTAAAAAAACATGGTTAACTCTAAAATTTAAATTAAGTTATTTAGCATGATAACTCAAAATAATAAGATTAACAATAATGTTATAACACATTGTAGATCATATAATCTTAGCATAAGCTAGTATGGCATCAGCTACTATAAAAAAAGATTTAAGAAAATAGAAATTTACCAAAAAAAAATTGTTAACTCATAGATCAACAATGCAAAGTTAAAGATTAAATTTGAAAAAAAAATATTAAGAAACTTTAAGCTTGCGAGAAGATGAAGAATGTGACAAACTTAGAGAATGTTTTAAAATACTTCACTCAAGAAATTTATAGTATTTGTTGGCACATTATGTGGTGAATTCTCAAAAAACCTAGTGGCATGCTTGGACAAATTTTATACTATACCAATAGTAAAATGAATGGTTAAAGAATACAATTCAAAGACTTTAAGTTAAGTGGAAATAGAAAGATAAAATAATTGTACCAAAATAATAAAATGAACATTGATACTATTATTACTAAATAAGCATCCTAGTCATATTATTAACTATAATAAAATTAAAAACATATAATGAGATAAAAAAATTAATAAATAAATATATGTAATGTATCATGTTTATAAATAGAGTGCACTCAAAAACTAAAGAATTAAAAGTATAAATAATTTTAAAATATGTAATTGAAAAAGTATGATTAGTACCGCTAACTTCAAACACTACAAGAAAAATCTCATGAGCTAGGGACAATTCCCTAGCAAAATGGGCATTTTTCATACCGTAACAGGATATAGCAACGGACTACCGATGGATCGGTTCCCTATCTAAAGTGCTTCTTGCTAAATTTTAGTGATGGAAGTGTCCCTAGCTAAAAAGTTAGCGACGGAAAAATCACTTGCTAAAAAGAAAAATTCCATCGCTAAATTAGCAAGATAAACGAGATATCCCATCACTAAACAAAATAATGACGAATTATTCCCTAGCTAAAGTGTTGTCTATAAATTTTAGTGACGGATATAGTACCTAGCTAAATAAGTTAGCGACGGATTATCCGTCGCTAATTTTAATATGTCCCTAGCTAAATTAGCTAGGGAAAATTCCCTAGCTAATTTAGCAAGGGATTTTTCCCTTGCTATTTATCAAGGGGAATATTTCCTAGCCATTTTAATTCCAAAACTAATTTAGAATTTAAAATTTTTAAATTTTTTTAATTAAATAATTTAATATTTTTATATCAAATTTTATAAAAATTGAAACTATAATAATTTATAATAAACAAAAAATAAAATCATTTAAATCGTTCTGTAAATTCAATATTCTGCATAATTGAAACAAAAAACAACAAACTTTTATTTGATCTTATTCATCAATGTATCTACTCACAGTGCATAAAGTATAATATATCTATTCATTGACATTGTTTTCTCTCCCTTTGCTCCCCCGATCATCATTTTTCTACTACGACAAAGCTGTCTAAGTTACATCACATAATATCTAGTGAAAAATCTCATCACTTATAGAAGCTTTGTAAGAGGAACAAGATGATATCATATTTGTTAGAAATTAAATAACTCATTCAAATTAACAAAAAAAGTTATGTTTGATACATATATAATTTTGCAGTATATATATAATATGTACTTGCATTTCACTTGTACATATATTACAGTAGTATATGTACATATAAACAACAGTATAATGTGTACATATTAACTAAGTATAAATATACGCAGTATATACGTACATAAAATACTATAGTATTAAATGTACGCATATACTGACTTTATTCGTACGTATATACCTCATTTGGTGATGTTGCTACTACTTCCACTGCCTCTCCTGGCGCTTCTTGCCATTGCCGATGTCGCTGCCAATACCACTGATGCTGTCGCCGTTGCCACCACTACCTCTACCGCCAACTCTGTCGTGGCCGCCTCTGCTACCGCCACCGCCGCTGCTAGTGCTGCTGCCGCCGCCGCTGTCCACGGCCACCGCTAGTCATTGTAGTGGCTACTAATGCTGCCGGTGCTACCGCTGCATGCCGGTGCTACTGCTGCCACCCCTGCCACTGCTGCCACTACCGCTGCTACTACTACTACCAGCGCTGCTGCCACTACCACCTCTACCACTACTTCCGGTGCTGCTGCTACTTCCGGTGCTGCCAATGCTTCAGTTGCAGCCACTACAATGCTGCTGTCGCCGCTCCTTCCAGTGCAGCTAGTGTTGCTTCCTCAGCCACTTTGCTACCCCCACTACCACAGCTTCTGCTTCCGTTGCCATCGCTACCGTCGCTGCCACTGATGTCTCTACTACTGTTGCTGATAATTGGGTTTTACATACCTATAATAGGCTAAAACTCTACCCAAAAAATACGGAGACACACAAACATATTCACATATGTATAATAACAGTTATTATAAACATGAAACAAACATAAATTAAAGTTGATTGTAATACTGCTTCAACAAAAATTTAATTAAATAATTTAATATATTTATATTAATTTGAATAAAAACAGAAACTATAAATGAAAATTTTAAAGTAAAAAAAAATTCATTAAATAACTTATTCTAATGTAATATTTTAAATAACTGCAACCAAAATAAAACAAATTATATTTCATCTTATTAATCAATGTATCTATCGACAATGCATAAAGTATGATCTATCCATGCATTACCGTTGCTTTCTCTCCCTCTCCTCCTCCGATCGCCAACTTTCTGCTGCGAAAAAGCTATCCGATCATGGTGCATCATGTCTGTCGAAAAATCCCTTCACTTATACGAGCTTCCAATGGAAAATAATGTGGTACCATATCTGTAAGAAATTTAAACCACTCAATCAAATCAAAATAAATATAAAAAAAACTATGTTTTAATATATATATATATTACTGTAGTAAATATGTATATATATACTAGCATTTCCCTTGTACATATATTATCCACAGTATATGTATATATAAACTATAGTATTATGTGTACATATATACTGAGTACATATATACTCAGTATATATGCACATAAAATACTACAGTATTATATGTACGTATATACCAACTATATACATATGTATATACCACATTTGTTGTCGTTGATGCTGCTCTCGCTGCCGCTGTCGCTGCCACTGCCCCTACTGCTAACGTAGCTACTACCGCTGCTGTCGTCGTTGCCGCCAGCTGCGTCGTTACCGTCGCTGTTGCCGCCGCTTCTTCTGCCATAGCCACTACTACAGCCGCTGCCACCACTATTGCACCCCCTACTGCCACTACAGCCGATGCTGCCACTGATGTCGCCACTGCCATTGATGCCACCGCTGCCACTACTGTTGCCGCCTCTGCCACCTCTACCACTACTACCGGTGATGCCGGTGCTACCGGTGATGCCGGTGCTACCGGTGATGCCGCTGCTGCTGCAAAATAAAATCCAACATTATTCATGTTTCTATATAAAATTATATGCAAAATAAAATGCACCTTACTTTATATATCACATTTTAGGAAAATCTTGCAATATAGGCTCTTTAAGAACAACACTGGAATTTTAAAAATAAAGAATAAAATTAAAGATAAGAATAAAACTTAATTTTTTTAGTGGACTCGTATAATCAAGACAACTAGAAAATTAGGAGATAAAATTATTAATATTCATATTTTTCATATTGGTTAATTTTTGACCATCAATTTATCATTAAGTATTAGGTCTCATCTCACTAGGCAATAAATCTCAAAAATAACATCATTAAAACAGACATAAAAAATTCAAGTTTAACAAAACGATAATAATTCAAAATAAAAATTAATACATGATATTTTATTCTTGGCCTAGAATAATAATTTTCATCATCGGTTGTATACATAAGCACGCAAAGGCAAAATTATTAAATATGCAACAAAACATAAACTTCACCTCACTAAATCTCATAAAAATTTTAAAATAAAATATATTTATGCAAAAAGAAAACAAAAATGACTAATCATTATGAAAATATATATCACATGAATATAGTGAAGATCATATCTTGACACAATAACAAATATTTTTGTCCAAGAACAATAAATATCAAGTTTAAGACTCATCAAACATAATCTCTCTAATTTTTAGAGATAGGACTATTAAGATATGCATTAAGTAGGGACTCCTCACAATGCATATGACAACACAACAACGAGTATGTACATTCAATTTGAATTATACACATATGTGATGAAAAAGAATAGGATTGTCCAAGCTATGTCTAGTCTATTCACAATTCCTAATTTCTAGATAAAGCTCTGCACGACATTATTGCATTGTATCTCAAATGTGAAATCTACCCAAATATATTTCTTATGTATGATTTTTATGATTGACGTTTTCTTCAAAAAAAGTAAGTTGCTATTTCTAAATTAGATAAAATAGGAATATTAATTTTTTCAACATTTTCTAGGAAACTCAAAAATAAAAAGAAATAGGGTCAAGCAACGAGCAAGAAATTACTCACCTGTGAAACAACATGTCGAACACCACTCTCCATGTCACCACTGATGAATTCATATGCATCCATCATAGAGTTGCTTCATGTCATCAGTTGATCTGCACACTCATTACTCATATTAGATTATGTTGCATGGAGCAATAGCAGTTGTTATAGCTCCCACTGATGAATCTAGTCCACATAGCATCTTTTACCTATCTGAGCTTACCAGAGTGTCCATGATGTGAAATTGCCAGCAGAGGAGGTTTTACCCACACGAAGAGCCTATAGATGGGAGCCCAATCTACAAGCTTTGTTCTCATGTCTACATGAACACTACCGTAAGCTATGACATTGTAGATCTCCTATGAGAACCCTAAAACATTGTTATTGCTACAATTAAACGCACAGTTTGAAGTGTGGGCTCTATTTTTTGATAAAAAGAATTTTAATAAAACCTTATATATATATATATATATACACTAGACAATTATAAAATAAAATATAAAAAAATAACACTAAAATTAAAATATAAAAATTAAATAATTTAAATAAAATAATAGAAATAGATCTTTATTTAACCATAAATTATATTATTTAATAAATAAATAAAATAATATTATATTATAATAATGTATTCATATATATATATTATATGGTCATAAATTTAAAAGAATTCAATCTATCTTTTATTAATATAATATGAAATAATTATAAAAGCATATAATTAAAATCTTTTAATCATTATAAATTTTATTGTTTGAAGTGTTCATTTAATTACCACACTGAAATATTAATTTTTTAAATAATAAAAATTCTTTGATGTAATTGAAAAAAATATATATTAATCTTAAAATATCAACTTTTTTTCTTTTAAATTTTATGAAAAATTAAAAAATTTTTTTAATAATTCAATTATTTAAAATCTTTTAGTCATTATATTTTTTAAAAATTTCTATAATAATAAAAATATTATTTTATACTTTTATTTTTATAAATATGTACTTATTTATTCGTTTATTCATATAATTTTATATATTTTTTGTAATCAAATAATTGTTTATATTAGTTGTAATTTTTATATATTAATTAAAATATTTTATAAATATTATAATTATATAATAAATTATATAATGTTTTGTAATACAAATATTTAAATATCATAAATATATATTTCAGATAAAATTAAGTATAATATTTTAATTAAATTATAATCAAAAAATAGTTATTTTAATCATATTTAATATAACTTTTTATTAGTATTTATATATTTATTATTTATTTATAATATCAATTTTAAATTATTATATGAGAAGCTTGTGTAATTCAAGGATCGCTCATATATAGACCATGACATACCTTTAATATAGAAAATAATCTAAAATATTAAAATAAATAATGCTTAAAAAATATCATTGAAGATTAGCAACAGGAAAAAATGAATTTAAAAACATACATAAAAACGCTTATATAGAAGACAAAATCTTTATGTCATCTCACAAATTGAATACTCTCATCAAAGCATAAAGAAAATAAATAAAAGTTATGTGTATGACCAACTTTAAAGTTACAGTTATGTAAAGATAACATATAGTTGTCCAATTATGACTAAGCTACAGCTATGTAAAAAACATACAACTAAGCAATTCTAACTTTTTAAGTAGTTAATAAGATCCCAATAATTAAAAAAATATACAGCCAAGTTAAAGAAACTGATTTCCATATAAGATTTATGTGAACTATACATTACATCACTCTTCATACCTCAGTGCACTGCAATACACTGCACTACACTTCACACCACATTGTAGTGTTACACTTACACCATAATGCCCAAAGTATTACACATTCACTCTTATTGTGCACACAACACAACACAACACTACACCATACACATTAATACCATGTTGACACCTCTGCCACTGCCACACAATCAGACACTGCATACACTTTGCCTCAACACCACAAATACAATCACATTGTCAATGTCACTGCACAGATACTACGTCTATGCCACAACCATGCTGATAATCTATTAATATCTTGTCCTCTATACAAACACACACACTATCATTGTTCCACATCAACACTAACACTACATCGACATCACTCTGCAGTCACGTCAACTATTTACCATGTAGATCTACTGCATAAACTAAGTGCACACTTTGTATAGTAACACCATGTAAATGCAAACATACTTTTATGATTTGCAAACCCTAGCTTATAAATTAAAGAAGAAAATATTATGATAGAAAAAAGAAAATAAAACACTAAATCATAACTCAAACAGCAAACCTAATTATAAATAAAGCAAAAAAAATATGAGCAGGCCATAAATCGAGTGTTCCTATTATTAAAAAATATATATAATAAATGGAAGTCGTGGAAGTCATACCCAGTATACAAGATTCCCATTTTAATGAGAGATCTATGAGATTTTAATATATTGATAGTCTTACCTCCCAAAAATTTATAGAGACTGCATCTAAAAAGTCTCCAATCTGAGACATACTACGATTATCTATAGATATTTATCATTGTACAAATGCATTACCTCCAATATATATGTAACGGAAAAAAATTCGAAGTAATCAATTAGCTCAATATTATTTCACCCAAACTTTTTTAAGAATAATATAATAAATAAACACTCATAAAATTATAACAATGATATTCAAAAATGTACAAATTATAAATAAATATAATTGATGAGTCATAAAGTAAAGATTTGGGAGAGAAATAAAATGAAAACTCAAAAATAATTAATAATTATATCGGAGAATCAATTTAAATATATATAGATAGGTCAACTATTAAATCTATTTTTTATTTAGGTATGTTACAAAAAAATATAAAAAAATAAAAATATTTATATATGGATTGGAATAGATTAGAACATGGATTAGTTTAGGTAGGTCCAAATGGCAAGGTAAATTTTCAATAATGATCATGATGGTAAATGAGAATTTACATTGTCAGATAATAAACTTAAAAGCAAACCTCTGGATTGGAATAAGATCTAAGATGTTGAAATATAAAGAAAATAGCGAGTATCACTGCTACAATTGAAAAGCATCCTCCAACAATAATAGCTGGTTGATGAAAATCTCTAAAGGTAACTACGTGTGATGCGACATTGCTTAATAGTGCCATATTTTATGCATGTTCACTTCCATTCCTACTAAAATTGATCTCCATGCCTAAAAAATCAATCTTAGTTGAAAAAATTAAACATTCCAAGTGTTGCTTGTTGAATAAACTTGCAATAAGACTTCCAGTATATCATGCCAAAAAAGAAAAATTCATTTGGATATTTGAAAAACAAAGTAAAAATAAATAATTGAAAAACAAAAAAAAAATTATAGCTAAATTTACTGAAGTTGTATATGGCAATAAAGGAAACTAGAATAAAGACTTAGTTATCTCGATGATAGTTTTAGAATAATTTTTTGAAAAATAATTTTCTAAAAGATGATTTTTGTCCATTTTATTGCCTAAAAAAATTCTAGTTGTTTAAGAAATTAAATTATCAAAATCCAACTCTTCTATCACAGATGAATATATAAAATTCAATATGAAAATATTTATGAATTTAGGAATATATATATATATATGAATATCCAAGAAATATGATTCAACAGAAAAGATAAAAGATTAATTTAAATAAAAATAAACAAAATAGATCCCATGTTATATTGATGGTGCGTTTGCACTGATACTACGCCACACTAATTCCTTGTGGAAACAATCCCACATCCAAAAATATTGTTGCCAAAATATTGTTGCCAAAATATTGTTGCCAAAATATTGTTGCAACTATTTTTAATCACTCACATTTCATTCATTCCAAGTAGTCCAAAAATTTATATAAGGAAATATGTCCGAAACCCTTTTTATTAAATCTACCAATAGATAAATTTTACATGAGATAATATGTATTCTCAAAAAGAACAAATAAAAATAAATAATGTATTTGATTATCTCAAATAAACAGACTACAAGAAAAAACCTTGCAAACCAGGCTTATGTGACTACATTAGACCGTATAATACATTCTACAATCTGCAAATCACACTTGATTGTACTGCCCAAAACACTAGTAGTTTGTGTATATATACCTCCATCTCAAGTTTATAATACAAAAATATTTTTTTCAAGTTTAGTTTGTGTATACTCTAACCGTGAGATATTGTAAAAAAATGAAAATATGTATCGAAGTCAACTTGATCACTGCAGAGTAAGTATCATGATATTTCATACCAAATATATGATTGTATCACATCACTATATATCTCATTTTAAGTTGATATGATTTTTCATCAAACTTGCCTTCATAGTAAATAATAAAATGCATCCAAGAACAGACTTTCTAGAAGATCATGATATTAGTTGTCTGATCTCATTATAGTTAAGGATATACATCTCATCTATCATAGTCTGACACATTCTTAAATGAGATAATATCTCAGAAAAAGATCATGCTAGTATCATCAAGAGAAATAATAAAAGAAATAAAATAAAATAAAATAAGAGTGCAACGGACTATGTGAAATAGAGTATTGAGTACACTTATTCTCTCCTTTTCATAGAGCAATCAAAAGGTCAAGGTAAGAGGAACCCGCTTATAAAATTGTTTGGCTCCTCGATAGGATCGCCTCTTATCCTATCAAACTGGGCATGTTACTCTCATTTAGTATATACTCTAAGTTATGAATGTTCAAGTGTCATAATTTCCAACATTATGAGTCTGTATTGGTGCACACACTTATAATACTATGTAATCTAGATATGAAAAAAAACTTTCTACACGAGAACTCTCACTTTTGCTAGACTCAATATAATCTGAATTTGTTGGCAAGTATGCTGATTCTATGAGAATAATATCACTTTCGCTAGACTCAATGAATTTAATCTTGTGGGAGTCTGTATGGTAATGCATCTATAAGCATGACCTGTATACTCGTCTGCTCAGAAAGAAAGGGGAAAGAGAACAAGAGTAAGCCGAAACTCGTATCATGGCAAGGATTGTCGCATAAGTAAAGCGAGCAGGGATTTCGAATGGGCAGAAGCATGACCAAAGCGATCGATGACTATGGAATAAGGCTGGATTTTAAGAAGCCCACGGAAGAGTATCCAAAACTAGGGTAAAGCCCAAGCAAAAGCCTAAAGCTCCAAGGCAGAATAGGGAGTAAAATTAAGGCCTATGTCCAATATATATTCAAGCCTAGTTTTAATTTGAATTATCCTATTATATGGCTTAAGGTGTTAGATGGGTGTAAAAGGGTTAAGGGTAGATGTAATTTGTAAAAATGGTATTTCTTCGCCAAAAGAGAGGGTGATAATAATAATAAAAACAAACTTTAAATATATATATATATATCATGCCCAAAACCAACATGATCAAATATAGTCAATGAGTGAATATCTCTATCAACTAAAAGTCGATGCAGGGTTATAGATAAGAGACAAAGAGTGAAGAAAACAAATGCAATATATATATATTCACACTCTTCCTAAGCATGTTAAATAATAAATCATTATTAAACAATTAACATCTAAACTCATTAAAATTTTATCAGTCTATGGTAAAAAAAATACTCTCATTGGGAACTAAAGTATCCAAGAAAGACATAACTCAAGGCCTTGGATACTAGTTTGGCTCATCCTAGAGAACAATCAAAAAAAAATTAGTTAAAGAAAAAACTCTAGAAGATAATAATTTTGGAATACACTTTCCAAGTAAAAATATGATTCATCTCAATCAGTTATTTATTCTTCCTTCAGCCACCTTATTTTGTTGAAGGTATGATATTACAAAAAAGTCTAGTATATAATCTGATGATCTATATAATAAATATTAAATTGATATGACATAAATTATAATATATAATTATTTTTTAATTTTTTTAATTTTATGGAATTGAGTTTTTATCAATTTATAAAAAATCTTAACAAATGAAGACTTCTAATCTATCACTAAATAGATATATCCAAATATATCTTGAATAGTCAACAACAAATATGATCAGATACTTAAATCTCTTCTTAATCATATTTCTATTAGGTTTTCATATGTTTAAGTTAAAGATGTCAATAGGGTCGCGTCATATCGACATAGCATCGTAGGAGGTAGGCTCGTCTATAGTTATTTGAGACGCAATATGCATAGAGATGAAAAGTGCATCGAGGTTAAAGGCACACCGAGGTGCGAGTCACACCCAGGCACATGGTGCGCCTAGGCGCAAGGTGCACCCAGGCACAAGGCGCACCCTTGGGCAAGGCACACCTAGGCACAAGGCACACCCAGGCACAAGGCGCACCCTTGGGCAAGGCACACCCAGGCACAAGGCGCGCCCAGGCGCAAGGCACACCTAGGCGCAAAGCACACTGAGATGCAAGGCAAACCAAGGCAAAGAAAATCGAGGCACAAAACCCTTTTGGAGCGTGGAAGCTCAAGGGGCAATAAAGGTGAAATTTTTTTTGTGACGTACTCTACATAAAAATACATAAAATTTTTATATTTAACTAAAGAATTATTTATAATTTTTATCTATTAATAAAATAAAATCAAAAAAAATAACATTAAACATAAAAATATATATATTATTCGTACTTCTCAACATCAATATCATTAAGAATAATAAAATAAAATAATTGAATTTTAACAATCCAATAAATAAAGTTAAAAAATTAAAATTCAAATATAGAATATCAATAATATAAATAAAATATCATTTATATTTTTTGTATAACAAAAATTAAAAATTTAAAAAGATTTACAAAATAAATACTTATAGATCTTGCTCAAACTCTAAATCCATAAAATCATCATGACTATCATTTGTTTCATCATCACTCTTGAACTCTCACTTGTCTTAAACTTCATCTCCTGATAACTGGGTCATTTTTTCATCTTCATTAATCAAAATAAAAGTAAATGTATATTTAAAACTTGATGATATTAACTTTGATATTTATATTTTGCTTGAACTTGCTTTAATTTTTATATAAACCTTTAACTCCTCTATTTCTTACAACAACACCACAAGTTAAATCATTACTCTCAAATGCTAAAATATCTTTTGTAACATCTTCATCTTCTTTTTTTTTCATCAATTATTTATTGTTATAATTTATATCTTCCAAAAAAATTAATTCGATTAATATGATGCTCATTGAATCTTTTTATCAAGTCTCAATTGTACTTAATGTACATCAAATCATTCAAGCATTAATATTCCAACTTATTTCTCCTCTTGTTATAAATCTAAAAAAATCATGATTATTAGATTATATATTATATTAAATAATATAATAAAGATATTAATTTTTCGTAATTATTTTAATAATTTACATTCTCTAAGATATTTTAATTTATTTCACAACCAGATACACTATATATTAGGTTGAGATGCCACGATACAAATTTTTACAAACTATTAATATTAGATCCAAATATACTTCATTATTCAATTATAATTAATATAAATAAATTATCAGCTAATATTTTTTATATTTTAATAAAAAATAAATTAATTTAAATACAATAAATAACTAAATTAATAAACTAACCTAATAGTTAAGACTTCTTTGTTCGTATAGAATAATCATAATCAAAAAGGTATTGAGAATGCACGTACAAGTCCAATTATGATATAATTGTATCTTATTCACCTCTTATTTCATCAATCTCAACATACATTTACATACATCTTCAAAGATTTTTGAATCTAGATTTACTACTAATCCTTTTGGATCATAATAAAACTCTGAGTACAAAAATTTTTAGTTGAATATAAGCCTGATGAAGTTGAATATAAGCCTGATGAAGTTGAATCTCTCACCACATATTAATGATTTTCATGATTTCCTTATACTTCTTTTCACTCTCATTAAAGCTTTTGATAATTATTTTCTGTCATTGCATGAAAACATAAATGTAACTCATTGTATGCCTCTTTTCACCAACCACCAAGCAAAGAATATGCACAAGAGGGTCTGACACCTTCAAACAAAATTTTATAGTATTCTAAAAATGAGGCATAAAAATTATATTTTTTTCTCTGTTCCTCTTTTGCCAATTTATAACTTCCTCAAGTTATTTTTTTATTTATTAATACGAGATAAGGTGATGAAGACCATTACAAACCACATCTTTGTAAGCCTCAACAACTAATTTTGCTCAATAAATCATCTAATCATATTAAGCAATCTCACTTTATTATAAATACAACCACATATAAATATAACTCACTTTATTCTCTTCTTGATATATGATAGTTTTTCAATATCTTTCAACAATTAGTCAAGACAATATGCGATACATAATATCCATTACAAATATTGTCTTTTTTATTTCAACAATCTACCTATATAAGTTAAAGTTAAACATTAATATAGAAATCATATATAATGTGTAATAACCTAAATAAAATAATAAAAAATCAAATTAAATTTTAAATATTTACTATCACATAATTTGAAGTATTATCTATTATAACTTGATTAATATTATCTTTGTTAACTTCTTTCACCCAACTATCAAATAATTGAAATAATTTATCTCTTGTCTTGATCATAACAAAATATCAATAGGTTTTATAAACATGAATACATGATTTTTCTTTATAAATAATCCATGAAATTCACCATGAAATTCACCAACATTCTTTCTTTCCTATTAGTTTATTCATTTGATATAATTAAATATTCATTTTAATTCCATTATGTAAAATGATTCTTCATCAAATTCATTATAAGAATTAATTCTTTTTTTTGACTAGTAACTCTCACATCATAAAAATTAAATCTCTTATATCTCAAATAATATTGCCCATTTGCATTTCAAGCATTGGTTAAGAACTAATATAGTTGACTATATTAAATGAATTACAGTAATATATAACTATTTACAAAATAAAATATTAAATTTTTTGTAAGAATTAATTCTTTATTTAGACTAGTAACTCTCACATCATGAAAGTTAGATCTCTTATATTTCAAATCTTATTACATGATTTTCTCAAGCATTGGTTAAGAACTAATATAGTTCACTGTATTAAATGAATTGCAACATCATATAATCATCTACAAAATAAAATATCGGCTCTTTCCTTAACCTCTTACTTGTAAGTATTATTGAGAGTGATGCATTGTGGGGCTAGTGCATATGGCATGCTTGAGGCATGCTTGAGCTCAAGGCATGCATGTGGCACGCATGGCCTTTGGGTCCTAACATAGCCCAAAGACCCACTTTTCTCAACCAGACGTGTTGGGTAGGACATGGTCGAGTTGGCCACTACCTATGCCCCCTCACCCTAGTTGGTTAGCTAATTCCTGACTATTGTGTGCTAACACTGGCTGACTAGCAAAAAGCCAGTGCCCAGTGGCCTATGGCCATATCCACTAGATTGTACTAGCTAGGACAACCCATCAACCAATGCCTAGTGACCATTAGATATCAAGCAAGGGGCCATGGGCACTAACTCTGTCATACAGAGTTTGTTTTTAAAATTGAAATTTAATTTTTAAAAAATTAATTATTAAATATAAATTGTATTGCATTGTAAATGAAAATGAATAAAAATTAACTCAATAAAAAACACATCTTTTTCATGATTTTGATTTCATCATAATATCACAAATAATAATAAATTAAAAAACTAAGTAAAAAGCACAACAATCAACAATAGTCAACAATGGTAACATGTGAGTCTTAAGGCATGTATGAGGCACACATTGGCATTGGGTGCTAACATGACCCAAAAGCCCACTTTTCTCGGCCAGGCATGTTGTGTAGGACAGGATCAGGTTGGCCACTACCTATGCCCCCTTACCCTAGTTGGTTGGTTGGCCGGTACTTGGCTGTTGGGTGCTAACACTGGCTGACTAGCAGCCAGCCAATTCCTAGTGGCCTATGGCCACAACCATTTGATTGTACTAGTTAGTGTCTTAAGGCTTGCCTAAGGCACACATGGCTATTGGGTGCTAACATGGTCCAAAGGCCCACTTTTCCCAACCAAACGTGTTGGGTTGGACAAGGTCAGGTTGGCCACAACCTATGCCACCTCACCTTGGTTGGTTGGCTGGTTCGTGGTACTAACACTGGCTGACTAGCAGCTAGCCAATGCCCAATGACAGATGGACACAGCCACTAAATTATACTAGCTAGGCCAACCCATCAACTAGTGCATAGTGGCCATTTGGCGTTAGGCTAGTGGCCATAGACACTAACTTTGTCATATAGAGTTTTTTTTCAAATATTTTTTATTTTTAACAATTTAAATATTAAAAATAAATAATATTATATTGTTAATGAAAATGAATAAGAGTCAACTCAAAAAATATATATATATATATATATTTCGTGATTTTGATTTTGATCTTATCACAATATCACAGATAATAATAAATTAGAAAATTAAGTAAAAAACACAATAATCAACAGTAGTCAACAATAATAACATGTGTGTCTTGTAATATCCAAGATAAGTTTGTATGGTTTGGATTGTCAGTTCACATTTTTTTGTCAAAACCTCGATACCCTCGATGTCATATGAGTCATCATCCACTAGTAATTTTTTCACTTGATCCTAAAGACTAATTAATGAATCCTCACACTCTTTTAAGCATGAGAATATTTTTATGATATATGGTCACAATATCAATCTCTTATCTGAAATAATATAATTAATCACAAAAAATAAACTCAATAATATAAAAGATACCAAAAAGATTAGTAAATCACGTATAATCTTAGATAATATGAGATAGATGAATTTGTATGATTTTTAGTAATTTTATGAAGAAAGGAGAAAGATAATGCATCTCTTCGGGTTTAATTTTTGTGGTGGGAGGGGGGTGACATTTAAAGTGATTGCCTCCCATCATGAGTGCTTGAAGTAATTCATGCATTTTTGTCTTTCACAAATGGGCATGCCTCCCCCCAAGCGAGGCACTATGGCAAGGTCATTGTGGTGCCTACACTTATTGAGTGCCTAAGGCATTCCTGCTCTTAAAGCATGACTAAGGAGTGCCTGGCTTATGGGTGCTAACATAGCCCAAAGGCCCTTTTTTCTCAGCCTGGTGTGTTGGGTTGGCCACTAGCTGTGCCCCCTCACTCTAGCTAGTTGGCTGGCTTTTGGCTACTGGATGTTAACACTAGCTTATTGGTAGCTAGCTAGTGCCTAATGGCCCGTGGCCACTTCCACTAAACTGTACTGGCTAGGCTAACCCGTCTGCCAATGCCTAGTAGCCACTAGGCATCAGGCGGGAAGCCGTAGGCATTAACTTTGTCAAATAATGTTAGTTTTTAAAATATAATTTTAATTTTTAAAATAAAAATAAATAAAAATCATAACTCAATAAAAAATTTATCTATTTCATGTTTTTGATTTCATCATGATATCACAAATAATAATAAATTAGAAAACTAAGTAAAAATCATGACAATCAATAGTAATTTGCTATAATAACATGTTAGTCTTCTAATATCCACAATAAATTTGTATGGTTCAGATCGTCACATCTCAAACATATAGTCAAACCTCGATATCATTGATGATGTGTGAGTCATAATTCACTAGCAATTATTTCACTTAATCCTAAAAACTTATATCTGGATCCTCTCAGTCTTTAAAGCATAAGAATACTTTTATCATATATGGTCACAATATCAGTCACTTATCTAAAATAATATTTATAATCTCATAATAAATAGGATCCAATATTATGTTAGATATCACATGAGTTAGTAGATCACATATAATCTTAGATAATATGAGATTGATGGATTTATATTATTTTCACTAATTTAATAGATCTAAAATCTTAATATAATCATATGATAAAATAGAGCAATAAGTAATATTTAAGTACCGAGATAGCTCTCTCTTATTCGACGAACCATCACATCTTTTACCTCTAGCTAACAGAATGAAAAAATTATTGTATTCAAATAATTTGTTCATATCTATTCTCTAAATATAACTAAAAGACTCACTAAAACTATAATATTTGTGTCATAATATTTAAACATATTATCTAATTGTTCATGAATCCTACAATATGTTTATTCTATTTCATTCATGCATGTGAATAAATATTATAATATGTTTTATAGCTCTTCCATCTTAACATTATTATCCAAAGATGCAATCAAATAATAAAAAGTAAACATTTATAATGTATATTTTCTATATTTGTTAAATGTATAACTAATATTACATATACACTTAAATACAATACATATAGTAAGAGTGTACATAAGTTAAGACATATTTATCATATCATAAAAATCTTTAAGAATTTCAAAAACTAAATTTTTATCTTATAATCTAAATTATTAATAATAATTTTACTAATTTTACTATGTATAATACTAATGGAGTCTAACATTCATTTGAATTTTTTTTAAACCTACTTACGAACATAAAATGTAAAAATCTTATTGTCTGCTAGGTATCTTAATATATTTAACTTTTAGTCTATTTTTTATATTTTCAAATATGAATAAAACATTTTTTATTCATACTTGCACTATTAGATTAATTATATGATACATATACCTAACATAAAAAATATCATTTAATGATACATCTCTAATAATTCTCACAAACATATTAATCACAACACTTATATTCGAAACATTACCAAATATAATACTAAAAATTTAATTTTGAATATCATATTCTCTAAAGATCTTTGAAAAACACTCATATATAGATAGTCATAATGAGGATAAACAATCTCATGAAAATATAATTTTTTTTATTTAATTTTCTACTTAAAATCAATATAGTGGGTGATAACTTATGTGAATACATCATCACAACAAATCTAAATGTCGAAAGTCACAAAAATCACTTCATTGTTTTTTAAGTTCATTAATTACTAATTAATATGTTATTCCTACTAATTTAACCTAGAAATTCTATGATAAATAAATTAAAACTAAGATTGCATAATATGAATTTTATCAAGTCTTTCCTTCCAACCTCATTGTCATAAATGAAGTCAATAAACCTTAAGTTGATACAACTTCAAAATTTCACCGGTCAATTAAGTTTGTCTGAGATCTAATGCACCATATTTTTTTGTGTATTAAATGGCATATCTCTTATAGTGGTTAATGCCACCAACAGCCCCTCCTACATAAATATATATTTCATAATATATATATTATATCGAATCTTCTTCAATATCTCTAAAATTTTATTTTAAATTATGTTACCATGTGTCTATACTACTGAAGTTTGCTTATTTTTAAGTTTTTTGTCACATGACTCAATGTCATAAAAGATAACTTAGTTTCGACCTCAAACATTTCTATCAAGGTACACCTATTATCTATATATAAGTCTAATTCATTTTTATAATATTTATTATTTCTTATTTTTTAATTTAAGAGACTAAAGCATGAGAAGAAGAATAGTATTTTTCTAATCCTTTACTTTTTGTGTTAATTTATTTATTTATATAAAATTATTAAATACAATAAATGCAATGTAATATGTATCTTTATTTTATGTGGGCAGCATGACTTTTTTTACCTCTACATCATATTCTCATGCTTTAAAGTCATAGCTCATCATAAAAATAACTCTAACATTCCAGTAAAAGAAGAGAGGAGAGAAGACGTAATTACAAATAAATTATGAAAAATAAAATATATCAAAAATTATTTATAGATAAAATAACATTATATCTATAAATAATATTTTATCCATTTAACAACCATATATCAAATTTTTCCCATTAAACCATTGGATTCGGATGTAATCCAATAGATAAAATAATTAGAATTTTTTTTTATTTTGGCCAACAGCACAGCAACAAGTGTTTTCCAATCAGCAAATAGCAACCATTTTAAAATGAATGTTTTTTACAGATGTGGTCATGCTACATTTCATGTCAATGTGCCTGCCTCATGGGCCATACCTAATATGGCATGAAGCTCGTGTGTTCGCACAAAAGTAGTGCCATAGGCTAGCACGAGTGAGGCCTAGACATTATTTTGAACTATGCCATGTCAAACTTGATATGTCTAAATTGTGTCATGTCATGGGTCGTGCTCAAGCCACCCAGCACACTTGACACCCCTAATTTTATTGTATAAGATTGCATAAGTACCTAATCAAATCAAACTAGCATATAGGATACAAAATATTAGTAAGCTTTTGTAGCTGATATGTGTCATATTATATAATCAAAATATCCTTAAGAAAATAATATAGTATTCTCAATTTAACTAGTGATAAATACTCAAGTTGGGAATGCGTAAGTATTAAATTCAAAATACTCATATATATAAAGAGAGATCTTATTGTTAAAGAAAGAATATATAATTCAACCTACTTAATCTCAAATAGAATCTTCCTCAGAGTCTGCCTATTATTCAAATAAATAATAATAGAAATAAAAATAAAGCTATAATTTTATTTATCTAAAAAGATAACTCACATAAAATAAACTAATAGGACAATCAAAAATAAATATGATACAAAGAAATAATAAAGATTAAAGCTAAATAATGCATAATCAAGAAACTTTTAAATATATTTCAATTGGTAATAATAATATTTTCAAAATAAGAAAAGAATATAAAAAATAAAATATAATAACCAATGATATAAATATTTACTCTTGTGTTGATAATCAATAAATATGAAATGAGAGTAGAAATAAAATAATCATTGATACTTATAAGAAAAGAATAATTTATTATTATCTTAGAGAAAAATTTTGTATCCTCATTCTTAGTATGGGTTGTGATGAATTGACTCTATGAAGACTCCTAGATAGCTCTGACTCAAAGTCTATCTCTCTCACTACAACATAATACTATCGATCTATTCTCTAAAAATAATATATAATAATTATTTTTAATATGACTAATCCTCCAATAATGAATTCACTGAACTAAGACTTTCTTCTATCTACCTCTACTATGATAATCCAGACAATATCACAAAATTGTGATTTCTCAAAAAAATACAAAAGTAACTATACTTAATTCTTTTCTCCTTTTTTTATAGAACTACAAAAACACTAATTTGGATTTCTGCACAAAATTACCAACATCCATTACCACTCACCACCATATGTTGTTGTGCATTGTTAGGGTTTTTTGATAAAACCCCATTGCACTTTGCATGCCTCCACCATGCATTATGCCTCTATCATACATTATGCCTCCACTACCACTTGTCTAGCATTGTGTGCCCCTTGTCGTACATTGTACACACTTTTTGTCACACACTGTGCGTGCCTGCTGCCCTTATGTGAGCACTTGTTGGCCTTACTGTGTTCATTTTTTTTGTTAGAGATAAGTGTAAGTGCCCTTCTATAATTTGTAATCCCTAAATCACCTATATATCTATCTTTAATACCATGTTGACAATTAAAATGTAAAAAAAAATTAAACATTCAATATCAAATATGTCATGCATATCATTGGGTTGGGTGATCCCATCAAATAACATGAAATAAAAAGAAAAAAAAGGGTAACTAAAATCACAACAGAACTCAACCCCTAGTTATGCATCCATTTAACTCCAAACGAAAAATTAAACATCTAAGGTGAAGATTTTGTTGATTATCTTACCTTCAACTATATCGCATCGACTGTCTGTCATATAACACTTGGAGAACCAATTTGTAGCGAAAATTCACTTTTGTTATCGAATAATTGGAGTAAAACTAGAGTGAGTCATGATGTTCAAATTAGATTTCAGAGTAAACCAGTGTGAGTCAGGGTGTTCAAATTAGTTTACACCCCACCTTACTTTAGCCATATATGATGATGTTCAGGTGAGCTTTGCACCCAACATTACTTCAGCCAAATGCCATGTTCAGGTTGAGGTAAGCGTTTCACCCAACATGACTACACCATGTTGGAGTTCGGGTCAATTTTAACCTAGTTTTGAAAATATTAAAAAAAATGCGACATTACTTTTTTATACCCAACTTGAAAATATTTACAAAATAAAAAAATGCATGTCTTTAGATATTTAAAAACATTAAACCAAATAAAATATATATTTACATATTAATGTATTTAAAATGTCAAACATGAAAATACCCCAGCATGTACAGTAATTTTCAAATTCAATTATATATTTAGATTAAATATATAAGCCTATACAATAATTTAAAATTTCAAAAATATAGTTAGATTATATGTGTGTATATATATATAAGTTAATGTATAAAAGTTTTCTAAAACATACTTACACACACACACACACACACACACACAGATAATTATATAATTATATCGATGAATATTCTTGAAAACTTATATATATAAATCTACATATATAAATATTATCAAAATATATATATGAAATTATAACTAACCCAAATAGCTAAAAAAAATTACTAGCTAAATGCATATATTTTGAAAAAAAAAATATTTAAAGAATTATCGATTCTAATTGTATATAAACTAATAAAAATATAAATTTTGATAATTATGTAGTTACCGATTTAAATTTACTGGAGAAAATCCATCGCTAATAATTATCTAGGGAAATTACGGCGCTAAATTCTCCGTTTTTCTATTGGCAGAAATTACGAAAATTCAGTGGCAGATTATGTTGGGATATAATTAGCGAGGAAAAATTCGTCACTAATAATTATCTAGGGAAATTCTGTCTCTAAATCCATCGCAAAATTAATGATTTTAATTTCAGTGAAATTGCATCGCTAAATCCTTTACTAATTTATGGATTTTATTAGTTACAGATATTCGCTTGCTAAATCCGTAGTTAAAATATGGATTTTATTAGTTAGTAAAAATTCGTCACTAAATCCATTGCTAAATCAAGAATTTTATTAGTAAAGTAATATCTATCGCTAAATCAATGATTTTATTAGCAAAGAAAAATCCATCGCTAAATATGTCGCTAAATCAATTAATATTTTAGCAAGGGAAAATTCGTCGCTAAATCCGTTGCTAAATCAAGAATTTTATTAGCAAGGGCAAATCCGTCGCTAATTCCATCACTAAATCATTGATTTTATTAGCAAGGGAAAATCCATCGCTAATTCCATCGCTAAATCATGAATTTTATTAGCAAGAGTAAATCCGTAGCTAAATCCATCATTAAATGATAGATTTAATTAGCAAGGAAAAATTCGTCGCTAAATCCATTGCTAAATCATGGATTATATTAGCGAGGGAAAATCCGTCGATAAATCCGTTGTTAAAAATTAGCTAGGGAAAGTCCGTCACTAATTTCATGCTTATATTAGTAAGGGATATTCTGTCACAATATATGTCGCTAAATTCCCTGTTTTTTGAGCATAAGTTATCAAAATTTTCCATTGCTAAAATTCCCACTTTTTTTGAGTGGAATTTACGAAAATTTTTCGTCGCTAATCTGTTGCTAAATCCCCCGCTTTTTTTGAGCAACATTTTCAAAAAATTTTCTCTCGCTAATCTGTTATTATTTTTTTTTCCAAAAAAAGATCATAAATCCCTTACTATTTGCTAGCTAATCTCTTATAATTTAGCTAGGGATTGATCCATAGCTAAAATTCCCTAGCTAAATTGATATTTTCTTGTAGTGAAATAGTTAAGATATTTAATTAATAAAATGATGATATGTTATATTATTGTTAATTCATAACAAATATGTGATAGCCATAGATAGAAATCTAGAATACTACTTTCTAGAGCCTAATAGTGATTTAGTGGGCAAATTTTATGATGAACATCATGTTGGACTAATTGTATGGTGATTAACCTCTGATAAATAAACAAACATAAGTTGCCGCTTTGAGAGATAGCCAAATGTTAAAAGTCCTTCATTGATTAAAAGCTAGGATGATCTCGAGGATGATCAATAACTATATGTTTAACTATATATGTATAATTATTTATAAATATTTGTATAATTATATAAATCTCTTTATAACTATATTTTATTATATTTGTAACTATGTAAACTAATATTATAACTATATCCACAACTATATATAACTAATTTTTTAACTTAATTATAATTTATAACTATATGTATAATTCTATATAACAATATTTCTAACAAAATATACTATATGTTTAATAATATATAACAATATTCAATTGTATTTTACTATATAAATATTTGTATAACTATGTAATACTCTATATAATTAAATATAACTATATTTGTAACTATGTATATAGATATGTATTCATATAATTAATCTATTTATTTGTTTATAACCTTTTATACATTTTTATATAACTACTTATAACTACTTGTATGAATATATCTATATATAACTATATGTTTAACTATATATAACTCTATTTTTAACTATATATACTATAGGTATAAGAACATATAACTATAAACAATTGTCTTTGACTATATGTTTAACTATAAAAACATTATACATAAATATATTAAAATTTATAATTAACAACATATATTTACTAAATATTTTTATATATTAGTATAAAAAAATGTATTTTAGTATATATATACCTATACATAACTATATGTATAAATATAAGATATTATAAGAAAAAATATATATACCTACATGTATAAATATAAGTTAAACTATATGTGTATATATATGTATAACTACATGCAACTATATTTATAATTACATGTATAATAACATACAACATTATGTTTAATTATGTGTATAATTATATATAAATATTTGTAAAACTAAATAAAACTTTATATAATTAAATATAACTATATTTTTAACTATTTATACATATATGTATACATATATGTAAATATATATATTTGTTTCTAACTATGTATATATTTATGTAAAACTAAATATAACTACTCGTATGAATATATATATATATAAAACTAAATGTTTAACGATATATAATTTTTTATAACTATATATATTATATGTATAATAACAATTAGCTATAAATAATTATATCTTACTATATGTATAACTATAAAAAATTTATACATAACTATATTTAAATATATATTTAACAACATATATTTAATATACATTTTTATATATTAGTATAAAAAATGTATTTTAGTATATCTATACCTATACATAACTATATGTATAAATATATGAAATTAAATAAATATATATATATATATATATATATATACATACATGTATAAATATAAGTTTAACTATACGTGTAACTATATATATAACCACATGTAACTATATTTATAATTATATAAATAAAAACATACAACATAAAGTTTAACTATATGTCTATAACTATATATAAATATTTGTGTAACTATAAAAAACTCTAAATAAATAAATATAACTTTAATTTTTAATTATGCATACATATATGTATAAATGTATGTAAATCTATATAATTATTTAAAACTATACATTTATGTAGAACTACTTATAACTACTTGTATGCATGTATCTATATATAACTATATGTTTAACTATATATAATTATTTATAACTACATATACTATGGGTATACTAACATATATTTATAAATGGGATAATACTAATTTGTTGCACTAACTTGATTAAATGGAAAAATATATATAATCAACAATATGTAAGCACATAGCACGAGAGTATCCGTTGGTCAGGCTCATATATGGTATAATACAATTAAGGTACACTTACCTAATCCCAGCCCAAAGGCCTCAGACTCATATATGAACTTGTGTATGACAAAAGATGTAATATCTAATAGTTTTGTATAGAAGAAAATTTGTTTTTCTTTTATGTAATTCTTCATTCTAACACTACATTCTCTTTGAGTCTCTCTCTCCTTCTCAAATTCTTTCTATGTCACTCTCTTCCTCTTTTTCTTTTGGTGTAACACTCTCTCTCTCTTGTTTTTTTCTTTCTCATTCTCCTTTCTTACTTGTTATCTCTCACTCACTCTCTCTCTCTCTCTCTCTTTCTCTCTCTCTCTCTCTTTCTCCCTCTCTCCCTCCCTATAGCTTTCTCTCTCTCTTTCCATCTCTCTCTCTCTCTCTCTCTCTCTCTCTCTCCCTCCCTCCCTCTCTCCCTCCCTCTAGCTCTTTCTCTCTTTCCATCTCTCTCTCTCTCTCCCTCTCTCTCCCTTTCACCATTTCTCTCCCCCTCTCTCTACCCCATTTCTTTCTCTCTTTCTCTCTCCCTCTCCCCTTTCTCTCTCTCCCCCCATCTCTCCATTTCTCTGCCCCTCTCTCTCTCCCCACCTTCTCTCTCCCTCTCCCTCTCCCCCTTCAAACTTTAAATTTCTTTCATTTTTGCTTTCATTTTTTGTACATTATCGTATTTTGCTCCCTTTATCTAGTAATACCATGATATTTATTAATCTTTATCATGATAAAATTAATTTATCTATTCATGTAGATTCTGCAAAGGTATTGCCTTGATATTCATGTTATTTAATTTTTAAATATTCATCTGTAAGTAATTTTATTTAATTATTAATATATTTTGAAGTAATAGAATATTTAATTAAAAATAATATTTGAGCATTGTTTTTTGTAAAAATAACAGGGCAAAATGAGTTCATATCATAAGTAGATGTACTAAAGGTTTATTAATGGAATTTTGAATAAAGATTTTTTGAGTGGCTTAAAACTTTCATCAATTTTGCATGTAGTCAATCGAGATGGATGGATGGAGAAAAAATTAAGTGTCTATGTAATCATCGCAATTATCAGAATATCCCTTTTCTTGAAGTAAACACTATAAGATACCATTTGGCTAAATATGGCTTTGTGCCAATTTATTTTGATTGAATTTATAATGGGGAAAGTACAATGGCTCTAAACATTGACCAAAATGAGAATATTGAATCGTTTGCTTGTGGTAAAGAAGCATCAAACACATACCATAAAATGACCACGGAAGCTACTGGTACTGACTTCAATAAGGATTACCTGGATGAACCACCTAAGCCTGAAGCTCATAAATTTTATGAAATGCTTAAAGCTGAAGATAAAGAGTTGTAGCCTAGTTATAAAACACATTTGCATTTGTTACTTGTGGCTCGACTTATGAGCATTAAGTCAGAAAATCATATGTTTGAGAAATTATTTGATCAAGTGTCAAAACTGATGAAGGAGATAGTCCTGGATAATAATTTGATCACTAATAACTTTTACAACACTAAAAAGTTACTACGAGGAATGGGTCTACCACTTGAAAAAATTGATTATTATTTTAATGGATGTATTTTATATTGGGGTGGTGATAGTGATTTATTAGCTGTAAGTTTTGTGATCATCCTTGATTTAAGAAGGCATCTCATGTTGTAGATACGTGACAAAAATTGAAAGTTGCATTTAAAAAGATGTATTATTTTTTATTAATTCCTCGAATATTCATACTATATGCATCAGATGATATAGCAATGATATGAGGTGGCATTCTGAGTATGAGGTTGAAGAAGGGGTAATGCGTCATCCATTAGATTCACTTGCTTGGAAGCATTTTAATTATATACATCAAGATTTTGCAGCTGAAAGTAGAAATGTGAGATTGGGTCTCTTCATAGATGGATTTCAACCATTTGAACAATCTGGACAATAGTATTCAACATGACCAGTGATAGTTGCACATTATAACTTGCCTCTGTGGTTGTGTATGAAGGAGCAATATATGTTTTTGTCAAAAGTGGTTCTAGGGCCAAAAAAACTGAAAGACATGTTGGATGTTTTTTTACAACCTCTTATAGTAGAGTTAAATCATTTGTGGGATGTTGGTGTGAATACATATGATATCTTAAAGAAGAAAATTTTCATTATGTGGGCGGCCCTTATGTGGACAGTAAGTGATATTTTTTCATATTCAATGTTGTCTGGCTGGAGTATTGCAGGATGATTCGCATGCCCACGTTCCATAAAGAATTATGATGCATTTACCCTCAAATTTAGTGGCAAATAGTCATGGTTTGATAACCATCATAAGTTTCTACATACGAATCATCGATTTCAAAGAAATAGAACTGCATTTCAAAAAAAAAATAAAACTATTATGATAGTTGCACCAACAGTTCATTCAGGAGATGATATTATGACAGAGATTTAGAGTTTCGGTTTGAAGAAGGTAACTAAAAAGGATGCTACTGGAAGTAATGGACCAATAGGCAAAATATTTGGCTGTAGTAAATGTAGTATATTTTGGGACTTTCCCTATTGGAATTCCTATATAATTCATCATAACTTAGATGTAATACATATTGAAAAAAATGTATTTGATAATATTTTTAATATCGTCCTTAATGTAGATGGAAAAATAAAAGAAACTTTAAAATCAAGACAAGAGCTAAATTATTAATGTAGGTATCCTAAATTTAAATTGAATGAGGCAACAAAAAAATTCCCTAAAGCTCGCTACACACTTGATAAGAATGCGAGATAGATATTGTGTAAATGGGTTAAAAATTTGAATTTCCTTGATGGATATTTGTTAAATATCGGTAAATGCGCAGATATACAAATTTGAATGAAAAGTCATGATGATCATGTATTTATATAGATATTAATACCTATTGCATTCCGTGAATTACATCATCTAAGTGTTTGGAAGGTCCTAATAGAACTTATTTTGTTTTTTAAACAGGTAACTACAATAATAATCAAAATAGATAACATTGTGAGGTTGGAGAATGTCATTCCACTTATTATTTGTAAACTTGAGCGGATATTCCCACCGAGTTTTTTTTGACTCAATGGAGCATTTTCTGGTCCATTTGGCATATGAACAATGGATAGCAGGGCAAGTGCAATATAAGTAGATGTACTCTGAAGATAGGTAAATACATATAATATGTTGTGTTTTATTATTTCATATATAAAGTAATATTATAATTTAATATAATTGAAACCTAACATTGTAGTTGTATGTATCTTCGTAAGTTGAAATTGAATGTTAGAAACAAGACAAAAGTTGAAGGTTCAATTTGTAACGCATATTTAGTAGAAGAAGAATCATCATTTTGTTCTTATTATTTTGAGGATCAAGTGAATACAAATAATAGAAATGTGCCTCGGAATGATGAAGGTCATGTGATGGTAGAAGATGATTCTGTGGACAAACTATCTATCTTCAAGCACCCTGGAATAACATTTGGAAGAGCAATAAAAAGATGTATGATAGATGAAGAGTACAAAGCAACTCAGAGCTACGTTTTACTTAATTGTGAGGAGTTTGGACCATATATTGAGTATTTATACCCAAAATGGTTGCAAGTTTAATCATATTATAATTTTATCTTTAATAGGAATTATTAAAAATTGATATACATTTATCTCTCTTTTTATAGTCGTGCATTATTTATGTTGAGCAATTAAAATATAGGCAACCAGCAATTTCCAGTAATTATGTTGATTATATGCTAGAAACTGAATTTACGAATTGGTTCAAAAATTATGTGAGAATTATTAAGTTTTAAATTTTTGAATTATTTAATTTATTAGTATCTTTTATTTGTTAATATCATTTTTTAAATTTATATCACATGCAATTGATCCTTCAAATGGTGATTCAAATATTTTTATTCAGAATCTAAGTAAAAGCCCGTTTAGATATGTGACAACCTATCTTTGGTATTTTATCAATAGATATAAATTTAACACAATCGAGCATGGTTCTTCTGAAACAACAATGAAAATTGGTGTATACATTAAAGGCTCATGTTAAAGTGTAAATGATATTAATTATCATGGTCAACTCAAACAAGTTATTGAGTTAGAGTATCCTGAACTCGAAAATAATAGGATTGTATTATTAATGTGCGAGTTGTTAAATCCTACATAAAATGTGAGAAGAAAGATTCATTCGAATTATAAGTTAGTAGATGCTAACCATAAATGAAGATATAATTGATATGAGCCATTTATTATGGTAGTTCAAGCCACTCAAGTATATTATTATACATATCCGAGTTTATCTCGTGATAAGAGTGATTGGTGCGTGATTTGCAAAATCAAAGCTCGATCATATTTTGAAGTACCAACATCACAACAAAGAAGTGCAGACTTATATATTACACCAATATTCTAGGAAGATGATAATATTAATATTTACCCTATGCATATAGATTAAGATCAAGAAAATTTATGTTACTCAAATAGTGGCCTAATAGAAATTAAAGATGATCAATTTCTATCTGAAGATGAGTTTGAACTTCTTTCGAATCAGAGAAAATATCAGAAGATCCATTGGAAGATGATAGTGATGCCGATAATTAAACTATTATAATTGTATTATAATATTAATCTATCAAAGAGTTTTCATATTTTGTAGAAATCTATCGGTGAGTTTTATTCTAAAATGCATGCTTGTTCATCATATCTGTATTATTTATTCTATGTTTTATTTTGTACAACAAATGGTGTATAAAAGACGTGGCCATGGTGGAGTTGGACGTGGATGAAAAAATGAACCAAATTCATCTAGTATGTTACATCATGTTGCAGAATCAGTACAAAAGTGTCTTATTTTAATGACAGGTAAAAAATAACAAAACAAAAGCATTGAATTTTAATTATCTAATTACTTAACTATTATGTTGGTTATTATTCAAGTAGTAAATAATTATGTTCTTGTTAATATAAATTCTTTTGTGATTTTTTATTATAAAGAATAAGTACACATGGGCACTCAAGTTTTATGTAAAGATAAAGTCATTATAGGAGATCAAAGCTAATCAACGGTATTTTCATTTTGTCCATAAATTGAATAATATGAATAAAAGGCCTGATTTTATATCCGTTGATGACTGGCCCGAGTGGCTTAAGTATTGGGAGGAGCCAGATGTGAAAAATAAATCATATATTGCCAAAAATCGACGAAGTGAGGTAGCTAGACTAGTTAGAAGAAACTATTGACACATGGGATGGTTGAAGTCAAGCATTGAGCACGCTCAAGATTTCGTACAATTTTAAAATTATAAACATTTATATATTTAGTGGTTGTCCTAATAGTCTAATAAATCAAATATATGCAATGTTTTTATTAATTTTGTTAAAATTTTTGATTATTTGTTATTTTATGACTTAATAAATACATATTTTAGGCTGGATAATTGGGTTGAGATCCAAATTTTATGAGATTTTTAAGAAGATGCATGGGAAGAAAGTGGATGGTCAGTTTGTTAACAATAAGACTCAGATGATTACTATAAGAATCTATTATATTTATAAAATTTTATAATACTACAATACATTTTGAAAGTTATTGTGGAATGCAAAATAATTATTTTTTTTTCGTATATCTATAATAGTATTTTTCACTATTTTATCTCAGGAACTTTTGGAGGAACGTGTGACAACTAGTTCTCAACAAGTAAAGGGTTCTATGGATCTTCAACCAATTGACTATGATCCTATTTATTTGGAGACTATAAGAAGTAGTGAGCATATGAAATTGGCTCGAAGGGAGTGGCATTTTTTTGTAGCAGTTGTGCTTCTAATTCATCTATCTCAACAATAGTGGATGAGGCGGTCGAACAAGCAATGGAAACAAATGAACGTAATGAATAATGAATTAGCAGTATTGACGCAACATATAGCATTACGAGATCTAGCTATCAAACCTCACATAAAAAGCTAGCACAAAATTCCCTACTAATTATGAAGATGATTTCGTATGAGAATTATTGCTGAACTGTTATTGATTTTTGTCTATGTGTAGCAAAACTTGATGTGATTTTTTTCCAGGTTTCAATCTTTTTATTCTGATTTTGTTCTTTACTTTGCTGATTAACATAATAATGAATCTTTGTAGGACACATGATGTGAGATGCATGAAAAAATTATGAATCAAAGCATTCAGACATTGCCACGGTGCTTCCTTTTCATGGGTTCCATATTTACAAATTTTAGCTTGATCAAAAGGAGGCCTAGCTTTTATTATCTTCATTATTCCTAAAAAATTTTATTTTTCCACTCTCTTTCTCTCTAATCATCATTGCTGGACATCTTTTAGATTTTTGTTAAAGTTATATGACTATCAATTTTAATTTGTGTTTGTTCATGTCTATAATAACTTTTTTTATATATCTGTGAATATGTTTGTTGTCCCTGAATTTCTTGGGTAGAGTTTTAGCCTATTATAGGTATGTAAAAGGATTGGCTGTTCATTCATTATGCTGGGAACAACACCATAGCTTATTAAGCTATGAGATGAAACAAAAAATTAATTCCACGCAAACTTAGGTTTATTCTTGACACTCTTATTTTATGTAGATCTATGTCATCGTAGTTTAAATCTACAACTGCTTGTTATTGGTTATTAGTTTGTAAATGTAGTATGTTATGCGCCATGTGCAGGTGTAATAATGTTCTCTATCTGCGTGAAGTATTAGAGGAAAAAGAACTAGAAATGCTAACCATGCTTGAGAGACCTATATGTGTGTTTTAAAGTCCTATATTATTTTATTCTGTTGTCTTTAATGATATGTCTATTTGCATGAAAGTATAAGTATGTGTGTCATCTAAGGCTATGTGATTATACATACATACAAATAATACTATAGTATATACATACATATATACTTGGTATAAATTACATATATACTGAGTACATATCTACATATATTGAGTATATAAGTATGCATATACCGAGTATATATGTTCGTATATACTGAGTATATTTGTACATATATACTCAGTATATCCATAAATATATACTGTAGTATATACGTATGTATATATTTGGTATATAAGTATGTTTATTCTATAGTATATACGTAAGTATATACTCAGTATATACGTAAGTATATATGTAAGTATATACTCAGTATATACGTAAGTATATACGTAAGTATATACTCAGTATATACATACTTTTATTCTATAGTATATACGTACGTATATATTGAGTATATATATAATTGGGTGCATATATTTATTTGTAGACATGTATATATTATCATACATACACACCCATTTACACAAAAACACACTTTTGAATATATAATTGCTAGGGCTGGTGTGATCATCATTGTGCATTACTTACTGATGCAGGTAATAAAAGACATGGATTATAGACTTTCCCTAAAGCTCTGGGATTAAGATATTTCAAGTCAAGTCCAGCGAGGCAGATAGAGGCTGGTCTTAAAAATCGTGGTAATTGTGTTGATATCTAATTATCACATAGTACAAAGCGAACGTATGAGTAAATTAGTTTTTTTTCTCTAGATTCTATCATGATTGGTTCTAATTATACTAGGTCTTAAGATGATGATGATGATGATACTCATGTAGATGGTGATATTCGCACATATAATAATGTTGTATTTTATGTACATATATACTGAGTATATATGTACTCAGGATATATGTACACAAATACTACAGTTTATATGTACATATACTGCAGTAATATATGTACGAGTGAAATGCTAGTATATATGTAAATATATACTACAATATTATATATTTATCAAAACATAACTTTTTATTTATTTATTTTGAATTGATTGAGTGGTTTAAATTTCTTACAGATATGGTATCGTATAATTCCACATACGAAGCTTGTATAAGTGAAGGGATTTTTCACTAGACATGACACACTGTGACTCGAATAGCTTTGCCGCATTACAAAGATGGTGATGAGAGGAGCAGATGGAAAGAAAACAATGTCAAAGCATGGATAGATTATAACTTATGCACGGTTGGTAGATATATTAATGAATAAGATGTAATAAAATTTTGTTATTTTTTTATTCTAATTATGTAAAATATTGTATTAGAATAATTTATTAAATGATTTTATTTTTTGTTAATTATAAAGTATCATTTTTAGTTTCTGTTTTAATTAAAATTATTTAAAAAAAATTTAAATTTTAAAAATAGCTAGGGATGTTTCCATAGCTAATTTAGCTACGGATATCTTTATTATAGCAAGAGATTTTTTCCGTCGAATTTATTTTGCGAGGGACTATTTCCATCACTAATATTTAGTGATGAGCACTTTAGATTGGGAAAGCATCCATTGTTATATCAGTTTAGCGGCGAAAACTCTCATTTAGCTTGATAATTTAGCTAAAAAAATTATTCTTTTTAGCTATGGATTTTTTTGTCACTAAATTATTAGCTAGGGACACTTTCCCTCACTAAATTTTAGCGACAAGCACTTTAGATTTGGAATAGTTCCTTCATTAATAAATCGCTATATCCCATTTACCGACAGAAAATGCTCATTTAGTTAGGGAATTATCCCTTGCTATATGAGATTTTTCTTGTAGTGAAAAAGATTTCTTGGCCTGAGTCAGAGTGCACATATTGATAAAGTGCTTAATTATTTTTCCATCCAGAATTCTAAGAAAGGATTCTTGCCAATGTCACATGGAGTGAGCATTTCTAAGGCTCTATGTCACTCTTTTAAAGAGGAAAGAGAATGCATGGATAAGATTTCATATGCATCTGTTATTTGGTCTATCGTGTATGCCTTGATTTGTACTAATCCTAATGTCTCATATGCATTAAGCATGATGAGAAGATACTAGTTAGATCTAGGTGAGAGTACTTAATAAGGACTCCAGATTATTTCTTGATATATATGAAGATGATAAGGAGCTTGTTGTAAGGTGTTGCAGAAATGCAGGCTTCCAAACTGATAGGGATGATTCAATATCATAGTTAGGTTATGTATTTTGCTTAAATGGTGGTGCTACGAGCTGGAAGAGTTCAAAGAAATATATAGTTATTGATCCTACTATAGAAGCTGAGTATATTGTTGCTTCTGATGTGGCAAAAGAAGCTATTTGGATCATAAATTTTATCATAGAACTTGATTTAGTTCCTAGCAAAACTAATCAAATAGACATTTATTGTGACAACAATGAGGCTATTGCATAGGCTAAGGAAACTAGATCTCATCGATGATCCAAACACATACCTCGGAGGTTCCATCTCATTTGAGAGATTATTAATAGAGGAGATATAACGATATGCAGAGTACCTACGGATGACAAGATAACAGACCCATTGACCAAGGCTTTAGCATAGAGGTAGCATGATGGTCATACTTGGTCACTAGGTATCAGATACTTTAGTGATTAGCTTTATTGCTAGTGAGAGATCGTTAGAGTATACCCTAAAAGTCAATCATTAGATGATTTGTTGTGGCTTTTGTATCATATCATTTATGTAAAAAGGCATTATTTTATGATTATTATATTTATTTAGATCCGTGCAAATATTAGATGAATATAATAATGTTCTAGGATGATATATTCTAAGGAATACTACTCTAAATTATCAATAGTCAAGATTTAATATTTAAGGGCAATATTAATATATTAAGCCTAGCATGTAGGTTTACTATTTTGAGATAATAAGTTAACACATACGTATATGTTGGATAATATATATTGAACTAACCCACTATGAGAATGTTGCATGGATTGTTATATAAGTGTCATACATTATAATCATAATGACTATTAGTATGAATTATCCTTTAACCTGAAGTCACTATGGTTCCCTACATAATTCGTAAACTTTAGATTTAGCAAATACCAACTGTAACAAGGGTGGTTATAAAGTTATTTACCATGTATACAATAAATTGTGCAGAGGAATGTGATTGATGTATATAGAAATTTTCACTTCTATATAACGGAAGTAATATAAGGTGGCCCCTTTATTGAGAGGACAATTAAAATGCACAACCATGCACAAATAAGCCAATATGAGATATTGAGCTTATTTATTAAAGTTAGTCTTTTCAAAGATCAAAAAACATATAGATTGATGTGAGAATGACATGATCCATGCCTCATAAATCATTCTAGATAAAATGGACAAACGGACTAAGTCATACTATAAAATAAGTTACAAAATAAGGTTAAGTTGAATCTATTATATTTTTGTCACTTGGGTAGCAATGATGCATTGCTAAATGATGCTCATTGCTTGTTTCTTTAAAATGAGATTTAAAGTTACTACCAATGTTACGAGAACTTATTGGGTCACACACATAAAAACATATAGATATTTGGAGTTTGTTTTATTTTAGTTAATCTAAAATAAATTAGGCCTACTCTTAAGTCTGAAAGTAATTTCAGATCTTAAGCTAATTAGAATAAAGAGTTTGGTCTAATAGTAGATATTTGGACATTTAAAATGGCCCCAAACTTAAAGCACATATTTCTCTCTTTTAGAAAGGTGTGTTATTAATGACACATCCTTTTCATTAATGACACATCCTTTTAAAATTGTGTGTAAAAAATAAAAGGTTTCATTAATGACACATATTTTTATAATAGTGTGTGACAATTCCAAAAAGTATCATTATTGACATATACTTTTAGTTAATGACACATCCTTTTAGAAATGTATGTTACAAATTAAATGGGTATATAAAATGAGAGAGATAGAAAACAAATATATATATATAAAATGAAGATATGTTTGTGTCGATACTACTAGAGGCACGGACACTTGACAATGCTAGGATATGGCCAAACCATTTGCAATCAAAAATTTAATTTTGTGTTACAATGGGTAACATCAATGTCCACCATTTAATTGTATTCACTTGGATCATTGGTGGGTTCCTAGTCCATTACGAAATTCTGATATGAAATTTATGGGAACCCCAACAAGAAAGATGGATAGATAAATTGATATATATGTTAGAGTATGCCCTAAAAGTCAATAATTAAATGATTCTTTTTGGATTTTTGTATCAAATCTTATATGTATAATGATATTATTTTATGATCATTATATTTATTTAGATCTATGCAAATATTAGATGAAAAAAATAATGCTTTAGAGTGCTATATTCTAGGAATACTATTCTAATTTATCACTAGTCAAGTATTAATAAACAAGGAAAATATTAATACATTAAGATTAGCATGTAGGGTAACTAATATGGATATTAAGTTAAAACTTGAGTATATGTTGGAGGACATATACAGAACTGACCCGCTAAGAGAATGTTGCATGGATTGTTATATAAGTATCATACATATTCTCATAGCGATTATTAGTATGAATTGTCCTTTGACCTGAAGTCACTATGGTTCCCTACATAAGGTGTTGTATACTTTATATTCAATAAATACTACATGTAACAAGGATAGTTATAAAGTTGTTTACTAGGTATACAATAAATTGTGCAAAGGGATGTGATTGCTGTAGATGGAATTTGTCCCTTCTATATAATGGAAGTGATATCAGTTGGCCCCATAATTGAGTAGGACTACTAAAATGCATGGCAATGTTGAAATAAGTCAATATGAGATATTAAACATATTTGTTTAAGTTAGTCTACTCAAAGATCAAGAAACATGTAGATTGACGTGAGGATGACATGATCAATGTCTCATAAATCAATCTAGATATCAAGGACAAAAAGACTAAGTCATCAAATAATATAGGTCATGAAATTAGGTTAAGTTGAAAATATTATATTTTAAACACTTGGGTAATAATCATATATTGCAAAATGCCTCTCATTTCTTGTTCCTTTAAAATGAGATTTTAAACTAGCTGCCAACATTATAAGAAGCTAATGTGTCACACACCTAAAAATGTATATATTATGTGAGTTTGATTTATTTTAGTTAGACAAAAATATACTATGCCTAATTTAAGTCTGAAATTTCTTTCAGACCTTAAGCTAATTAGACTAAAGAATTTAGTCCAATAGTATATGTTTGGACCTTTAAAACTGGCCCAAACATAAAGCCCATGTTTCACTCTTTTAGAAAGGTGTGTTATTAATAACACATCATTTTCATCAATGACATCCTTTTCATTAGTGACACATCCTTTTATAAAGGTGTGTGAAAACTTAAAGGTTTCTTTAATGACACATCCTTTTAAAAAGTTGTGTGAAAAATCAAAATCATTCATTAATGACACATCCTATTAATAAAATGTGTGAAAAATCAGAATACTATATAAAATAGGAGAGATATAAAATGAAAAATTATATATAATGAAAATATATTTGTGTGGATATCGCTACAAGCATGGATACTTGATTGTGCTAGGATTCAATATGTTGATCAAAATCAAATTTTAAGTTTGTGCTACAGTAGGTAATATCCTTGTCCAACATTTAATTATATTCACTTGGATCATTAGTGGGTTTCAAGTCCATTGTTAAATTCTGATATGAAATTTACCAAAACCTCAACAAGATAGATAGATAAATTGATGGATAGGTAGATGCATAGATAGATTGATAGATAGAAAAATGGACATATGGTTAGATCAACATATGGATAGATTGATAGATGGATAGATGGACACATGGACAGATGGATAGATGGGAAGATAGGCAGATGGACATATGAACATATTTATAGATGGGAAAATGGGCAGATGGGAAAATAGACAAATGGATAGATAGATAGATTGACAGATGGATAGAATGATAGACGGACAGATGGATAGATGGATAGATGAACAATTGGACAGATGGATAGATAGACAAAAAGACAAATGAACAGATGGATAGATAAAAAGATAGATAGATAGATAGATAGATAAATAGAAAGATAGATAGAGAAATAGATAGATAGACATATAGACAGATAGATAGATATACAAACAGATAAATAGATAGTTAGATAGATATATAGATAAACATATAAACATATAAACAGATAGACAGATAATAGGTAGACATATAGAGAGGTAAATAGATAGACAGACAGATAGATACTAGATAGATAGATAGTAGATAGACAGGTAGACAAATAGACAAGTAGATAGATATATTGACAGATAGTAATTAAGAATAGTAATTAATATTTCTGATCTAAATATATACAGAAAGTTTTTTAGCTAAATTAGCAAGAGAAAATCCCTAGCTATTTTTATTCCAAAATTATTTTCATTCCAAAGCTATATTCACAAGTTTACTTTTATACAAAAAATTTGATTACTATTTTTAAAATTTTATATTAAATTGAATAAAAACATATTCTATAAACTATTATTTATAATTAACAAAAAGTAAAAGTAGTTAATAAATTATTTTGATACAATAGTTACATAATTAAAACAAAAACATAACATAGGTATATAATCATTTAAAACTAAATCATTATCCTCATCATTCATTGATGTATTTGTGCTCGACTTTTCGGCATTAATACTCTGCTGGAACTCTGTGTGCTATATGTCTCATCAAGGCCACTAACTGTGACTCCATATAGGTCATATGCTATTGCATTACATTCTTTATTTCATTCATCTCATCATTCACTTCTTTGATTTCCTGCATTTCTTCCTTCAAAAAAGTTATCTAAATATCCATAGAACCCTCAACTGGCTGAGAAGCAGCTATCATATGTTACTCCATGAGTTCCTGTGATAAATCATGATAAAAAAAGCTATGCTAGATATAAATAAATTAAATATAATATTTTTAATTATGCACTTAACTTTTAATATTTACTGTTGTGGTCAAATAGTGATGGAACCACCAAAGTATGGCCACTTTCCTAACAACTAAATAGTTTTTTTTGACTTGATTCTACATGGAAAATCACTCTCTTTGATTCATATAAAAAAACCCAATGAACACAACCTAAATGTTACACACATTCCGCCATGGCTACATCAAGCATTAATATTTTATAATCAAATAAAAAATTCACTACATTTATAACATTTAAATAAAATTACAAAATTAATATTTATTACTAAACAATATGATATAATTTTGTAATATAAATTTTTTAATATATATTAATTTTTATTATAATTTAAAAATGTTTATTAAACATTAATTTCATTTTTATTTTTATTTACCTTTTGATATTTTATGTTAAAACATTCATGAAAATATCTTTATATATGCAAATACATCCAAATATAAATAAATAAAATTATAGCATAATTATCTACCTTTAAATAAAAATTTAAAAAAATTTATAATAAATAAACAAAATTACAAAATAATGTTTCTGACTAAATACCATGATTTAATTATACAACACAAATTATATAATACATATACTACTTTTATTTATTAAAACTTTAGAATGTTTAATAAACTTTAATTTCATTTTTATTATTATTTGCCTATCAATATATTATGTTAAAATATCCATGTGACAAGAACATCATGATAATTTCAAAAAGATACGATCAAATTTCATAATAAACACGTAACAAGAAAATCACCAAATTAGATGGGAAGGATTTTCTTTACCCATACTAAATCCAAAATAAGATGGACCCTTCCTTCTTTAAGGTATTATATGATTCTAGAATATTATAAAATATTTAGAATTTTTAGAACCCCCTAGAATTTATTTTGATATAAGATCGCAAGACTTAGTGTGCTCTTGAAATTTGATGTTAAGGGGCTTCTCCATCTAAGAAAATTCTTTCTACACTTGTTTCTATTTAAAGATATTGAGAAAAATCTATAGAATTACTCTCTAAAATTTTTCTCTAAAACTTCTCTCATGTTTGGTTTGATTGTGTATTTATTTTATAGGTTACAAAAGTAAACAACTTCAGACTCGTGAGGAGAAAAACTTCAAGCTCAAGGTCACATGTAGCTATACTAATGTCTACACTCTATGACACATGCGCACGCACAATGTTATTGAAGCACTATGACATGTGACACAAGCACACCTTTGGGACAATACTACACACATCAAAACTGATACACAACAAAGACATACATTGTTCATTTAGTATTTGAAAGGTATGAGTCCCCTGGGGATTGCTACTGGTTATTCCAAACTACATTACAATTTACACAATAATCAAGATTAGTAAATATGAAAACTACTAAAAACCAATGCAATCATACAAGAGTTTACCATCTGGCTATGAGGCAGCCCTTGGGCTAGATGTCGATTCAGTTGATTTGCTTGGTTCAACTAGCTCTGACCCAATTTGTGCATAACAAAAGACAGCTACCTAGACTGTTGCAGTTGAAGGTGACCTAGTGGCTGACAATTGCATTTGAGGTTACCCAACCCATGTGACCAAAAACAAACCCAAAGACAACAGAACAAAATATTTAGCCATTTCTATTATTAAAGTTGGCCATATCTATCCTAATCCCTACATTAATGGTTGCCTAAATTGCTATTGTTGATGTAATGGTGCTACATTTTGCTGGTGTTTGGATTGTTGTTGTGCCAATAGCTGTTGTTGCACAATTTACTGAGGAGAAAAAGCATTCAACATATTCATTCCAGCCCTAGGAGAAATGGCATATGGAAAAGGGGAACTATTGTCAAATGAAGCTCCACTAGTAGCAATAGAAGGAGATGCAGTCGATTTTCCAATAAAATGATGCAATAGGAGCCTAATTGAGATTAGCAAGTTACTTATAGGCCAATAATTCATGAAAAAGAAAACCAAACATGTTCATAGGGTTAAACATATGAACATGATCAGGTGATATTTAACTAACTTCATCTCACAAGCTCTTACTTTGAAACTAATCAATATTAAATTTTGGTCACAAATTTTTTTTTTTATTTTTTATATCAATTCTTATTTATCCTCTAACACAAAGATGGATCTGGATATGAGAGAAATCTTTCACATTGAACGTAAACATACATATATTATTTCACAATAATATTTATGTATTGCATAATTATATTTTAGTGATATTTATCTTTTATAATTCTACATTCCAATACTACTAGCAACCATAAAGTATAATTAAGAGGAAGAAATCTCTTGTATTAAGATTGCATACTTATGAGTTTTGATTTTTATTTCTTAGGTAAAAAATATTTTAGATATTTTGTTTAATTTTCACATGATGAAATGCAAACTAACCTACATACTTCTTCATCAAAATGTATGTTTGTCCACGAGTACCAATTTTTCAATTGGCTCCTCCAAATATATAAGAATCATATAAAAATATTAAACTATCAAATTATGACTAGACTAATTATCACTATTATTATTAGTATAATTAATCATTTTTATATTCTCTCCGACATACTCATATAGATATAATTCTCAAAACTTTCAGATATATGAACATAGCTCCATGATATAAGATTTAATCTATAAATCAAGAGCATAGACAGGTAGAGATGCACTCATAATTCTAGCTGGACTCCAGTAATTATAAAGAATATATTTTGGCATATTGATACATGTACTAGTGTACTCACTAGTTGATCAAAACATAGACTTAACCACAAGTATCGACTCCTCTTCAATTGACTCCTCCAAATATAAAAAAAATATATATTTTAACTTAATTATCTAACAATAATTATACACTATTATTTATGTAGTTAGTATAGTTAGTTATTTCCTAAATTCTCTCAAATAGATTGATATATATTATTATAATCAAGCAACTCGATACTTTACTATCAATCCAATATTTCACGTGAAAATAAAACATATAGAGATTGATTATCACTTCAAATTGAAAAAAATTCAATACAAATATATAGATACTAGTTATGAGCCTACCAATAAGAGTTGAAACTCGAGATAGCATGTGTCCGATTTAGGCTAGTCTAGTTTAGTCCTGGCTATTTATGAGTCAATTTCTGAGTGTGTTGTACCACCTACTTTTGTAGCACTTGGGTAAGTCTTCTTGGCCTAGCATAGCCCAAAGCATTCCACCATTTTGGATCGTGCCTAGGTAGGCTTTTGTGGATCATGATATGTGTTGGGGTAATCGCACTTCCACGGGTAGTGAGATTAAGAACAGAAAATACAGAAACAACACAGAAACGAACAATATATATATCCCAATCCACAAACATCCATGACAGAATCAAAACGAGAAAAAACAACACAGCAAATAACGTGGTTCGCTAGTTGCTCAGTACGACTAGCTACCTCCACCAGAAAACGCTTATGCGTTACAGATTAAAACCAAGAAATGTATGTCTTACAGTATGCAGCATGGCAGTCGCGAAAAATCGCATAGAGAGAGAGGAGAAAGACGATGAATAGTTCAACCGGGTCAAAAAACAGCCACCCGAAAAATAAATACAAATGTTTTTATACAGAAAATAAATAGCCGGTTCTTTAACCCGGGTCGGATCATGGACCGGGCCAGGCTCTGCTCCAAAAATTTCGGCCCGCTGACTGGTCAGCGGGACCTCTGTTATTGTGCTACAGCTGCATCCCTGAGCTTTTAATATTTCATTTCCTGCACTTACATAAAAAATATTAAAACAGATTATTAAGTTAAAACAAATTACATATACAGCAATATGGATCATGCCACGAGTCGTGCTAAAGCCAAGAGGCCAATTTTTCACAACATTGTGCGCACCAAGCAATAGCTTGGAATAAAATATTTAAGTTTGATGTCATTTATAATTTATTTTATCCTCTTTTTATTTTAGTTTATATGAGAACACTCGATATAAGTTGTCTCAACATCACAAATTATGTATATTAAATTGTTGTTTCCAAAATTTAGTAATAAATAAAAATATAATATTTTTTTTTCTCTCTAATTTTCACTTTTATATCGTCCCCTCTCTCTTCTCCCCTGCCCTCTCTCTCTCTCTCTATCTCTCTATCTCGTCCCTCCTCTCTCTCTCTCTCTCTCTCTCTCCTCCCCCCCTCTCTCTCTTTCTCAAAACCTTAAATGTAGCAAAATATTAAATTTAAAACATACAATAATTAAAACATTATAAAAGCACTTAAATGAGACTTTTGGAGTATCAATGCCTCATTTTAAAACATTAAATGAACTACCATAACAAACGCATAATAATTACAATACTATAAAAATCTACCCAACATTTCCATGAGATAGAAATTATATAATTAAGCATGTCCAATTTTATTTCAAAATGTAAAGAATGGGTGACATGAAATTAGTAATCAAGCAACCTTCCCCAAAATTTATAGCAGCTCAAAGTAAATTTTCTTGCTCTTGAATCTTAGCAGTTTGACCCTTATTTAGAGTTGGAACAAATGTGGGCTTTTTTTGATTCACAAACTAATAGGCTTTTTGGGTATTAGCCATCACCTTTTCAGCACTTTCACAAGCAGCACCAATCATGTTAATTCTGTTCTGTAGCACAAAATATTCTAATCCTCATAAGAGTATCTCATTAATAACACACATGCCTAGTGAAAAAATAAACTTGCCTTTAACTTCTAAATTTGATATGATATAGACAAGTTTTGTATTCCATGCAGCAATTGATCTCTCTTGGAGATGTCACTAATTTCCATTTAAGGAAGTGATTTTTTGGATAGCATGACTGGTAATACTATATCAACAATAACAATCCACAAGGGCAGAAATCAAGTGTCAATTAAACTCAAAGGCAACTGCCTGGATTCTTAAAAAATCACTTTTCAATTGAAAACCAAATTCAGTCACATAAAGTGTTGTTCACAATAACATTTTTTTGCTGTCAAAGAAAGATTTTGAAAACAAAAAAAATATTGCCAGAGGATGCACTCTTCTTCACCACAGAGATTCAAGAGGTTGTATCTGATCTGCTTAGACCCAATACCAACCATCATTGGGAAAATATACGTGCTTTTTACTTACAAAAAACAATAGCTGTATCATGTAAGAACTATCCAATATATGTCTAAAATGCAACAAAATGTATGAGACTTAACGGGGGGGGGGGGGGGGGGGGGTGTTACAACCTCGACATGGAAGTAATCAAGATACCTAATATGGCTCGATGATACTCATTGTTGTCAAAAATATAAGCAACAAGATGTCTTGCAGCACATGAAAATAATTGATATCTTCAAATTGGTGACAAAAAGATAGTATACTAGTTACCTAGTAGCAGTTTCAGTAGTAGCAATATTTAGATGGGCAACAAAAGCCTTGGACACCTTGATCTCATCGAAAATGTTGAAAAGCTTGAAATTTATCATGGAATATTGTCTCATAATATCTTGCCTGATGTATAAAACATGCATCTTATATCATTAGTTCCAATATCTAATTGGTTAGTAGGCATCACAGAAACAACGAAACTTGCTAATTTACAAATCATGAAAAAGATACATGCAACATGGGCTATATGTGTGAGTGTTGATTCATGTCTAAAAAATTTCAATGAACTCATAGAATTTTATAAGAAATTCAAAAAAAAGTATAGAACTAGCTTGCGGATACAGAAGTTAATCAGTGTATCTTGTATTTTTTTTTTCAAATCCATGCACTAATGAGTTTAGATAGTGATTTTGGACGTTCTAAACCAGTTTTTCCTTGTTCTACACTTCTCAAGTTATTTAATGTGTGGAAGAACAAAACCTCCAACTATCAGCCATGGCCTTATATTAGTTTTTGATCTTGATACTTCTATATGTGCAGATGCCATTTCCATATGGAACTAGAAATGCTGCGTTGAGCCACTTTTATGCACAAATAGACTAAACAACTAAAATGGACTCATCTTAGAGTTATATTTATTGACTTTAGTCCTAGAACATTCAATACAAGTTGTAATAGTCAATTCTAAAACATTTTTTTTCAAAATTTTTGCTATTTATGCTTGGAGTATGTAGTTCAATTGCATCGTTAAACATGCAACACCCACACCTATATCCAGTATTTTCTTTCTTGGAGATGGTGTTTGTGCATTTGAATATGCATTAAAGAGGGACTATTAGGTTGAGAATGACCATTTGGGAATTGTTTTAGTTCTGGAGTAAGCATCAAAGTCTTCTAGAATGCGACTGATTGCTTTGTAAAGGCTAATAGTTCTAGACTTCACTCCCTCCAAGTTGAGTTGCTCCTATACTGCGTGGTTGAGCCTCTCCATGGTAACAACTTGTTGGATGTTTTGATGTTGTTGCTCTGGCAAGCCAACTTCCATTGTGTGAATTTTTGTGCCCAGTACAAAACAAATGTAAATGTAATGCATGTGCTGTGTACATTCAATTTTTTAGAGAATATAATTCACTAACAAAGTTGAAGTGCACAAGATGGTTGAATGAACTCACCCACTTGAGTCTCGATTCCTGCTTTGGTCCCACAATGCAGCGCTCCGAAAGTCAGAAATATTTTTCTCATATTATTTTGATATAATTTTGATAAAGGAAACATTGTAAAAAGATCAATTTGTTCGTGAAGAAGCTTCTAATCATTCAGTGCTGAAGCTTCAAAGATGATCTTAATCAGTTCCGAGAGTGAGGCCTATTATAAGGGAGAGTGAGGTAGCTAAGCATTTCACTAGCATTTTTGCTAGAACTATCCATGGCAGCCATCCTAGCTCCCTGTTCGCTGCAGGCATTCTCCAGCACTGTGTTGACAATTGAACAAAACATGGAAAGAAAAAAAACATAATAATAATTATTTTTTGTTGGAGGTGAATAATATGTTACTACTACTCTGATTTGGAGAGCGAGGTTGTTTACACAGGAGTACTAAAACTTAGTCAGATTTTGAAGTATTTCGCTCTTTGTTTCTCCTTCAATCTCAAAAGAATCTAACTCGCCCATCTTCCCACTTGATTCACATTCTTTCTCCACCACCTATCACGTACACAAATTCAACAACAAAATCAAGAAGAGACTATGTCCGTCATCAGGACACGGAGTATAATAGCAATATTACAAAAAAATTACAATTATAATATGTCTATTATCAATATGTAGTATTAGGATGAGACAGCAAGGCTACATGTGAAAAATAAGTAAATGCATGAAATATTAGTGGGATATCCCATAAAACTAAAATTTCTAGTTATGGATGACGAAGGAATTAAGGAAAAACTATAAATCAACAAACTGGAGCACAGCATCATCCGTATAGACAATCGCTATAATTAGAGAATTGGAGGTTTGATATTTTGTATGTGAGTGGATTTGAAAGCTCATTCCTAAAGCCAATAGTCGAGGGGAAAGATCTCATCATGACAATGGTACATAGGAATTGTTGTCCCTTCTTGCCCACACTAAATAACATTTAAAATTATTAATTAGTAAACAAATTTTAATATTATTTCGTATTATTGAAAAAAAAATCTATTATTTCATATAACCATTATTAATTGTATAAATCTATAACCATACAAAATTTATAAGATATTAATTTTTTATAATATATAGATAATTTTTTAATAGTACTTCATACAGAAAAAAAATAATATGAAATTATAAAAAAGAATTATATATATATATAATGGTTATAAATATTTATGAATTCAAAATATTTTTATGAATATAATATGAAATAAATTTATGGCACAAAATTCCATATTATATGATATATTTTATAATTTATGAAAATCCTTTAATTAGCTTAAGTGAGAAGATCGTAAAAAAAGATGTATTTAGTATTTTAATAAGAATGGAATATAAAAAGCTAATATTAAATATCTTATACAATGGTTTAATTCTTATAAATTTTAGTAGGTACAAAAATAAAACTTGAATTCAAATAAACTTAGGATCTGTTCGGTAGTGCTTTTAAAAAGTATTAATAGGGCAAAAATTTATTTTAAGTATTTATAGGATAAAAAAATATCATTAGTAATATAACTATAAAAAAAATACTTGATGTGTTCTTTTAATAAGCACATGGAGATATTTTTTTATAATACTTAAAGTGTTCTTTTACTAATTCAAATATTTTTGTTAATATTTTTTTAAAAGATTCTTATAATCATAAAATATTTTTTAAAAGTTTTATTAATATTAATATATTTATTATTTCAGATTTTTTGTAAATATTTTTATTATAATCATACAAATAATAATTTTATGTTTTTATTAATACAAATGTTAATGTATATTCATTTATTAAGTCAAAAAATTAAAAATTATTTGTAATTAGAGAATTAATTATTTTATGTTTTATTAATACAAATAATAAATATGTTTATTAATTAAATAAAATTTTATTTTTTAAATATTTTAAAATTTTAAAATACTATAAATAGTTAATTTAGACTTTATTAATATAAATTTCTATTTTATTTATAAATTTTTGTAATTATTTATTTATAATATCCTATTTTTATAATTATATGAGGTGAACGTGTTTTTAAAGGATCCCTCATCTATAGACCATTACAAACATTTAATGAACAAAATTACATCAAATATTAAAACAAATAATATATAAAACAAATAAAAAATAATTAAGTATTGATTAACAACTAAAATAATCTTGAGCAAAATAGGTAGGGAAATATCCCTAGTGAAATACATATATTTTGTGAAAATTATAATTTAAGGACTAATTGCTTGCTATTAATATAAAATTATAAAAAAAGATTCCAAATAATGATTTAGTGAGGGATTTTTCTCGAGCTAATTTGCTAGGAAAAATCCATCTCTCACGTAATTGCTAATTTTTTCATCATTTTTGTTCCAAAATCTACGATAATATTAGCTAGGGATATTTATCAAAAAGAATATTTCCATCTATAATCAGTCACAAATCCATCATAAATTTGTCTTTTAATGTAAAATCAAACTTCTCTTACAATTTTGTAGCTAATTCCTCACAAATCAGCTAGAGATTATTTATTTAATTAAATTTCTATAGCTAAAGATAATTTCTTGTAGTTAATAGATAGATAGATAGATAAATAGATAATAGATAGACAAATTGATAGATATACATATAGACATATTGATAGTAAGAGAGATAAATAGATAGACAGATAGACAGATAGACAGATAGGATAGATAGATAGATAGATACGATAATAATAGAAAAGATAGATAAATAGATAGATAGACAGATAGATAAATAGATAGATAGCCATATAGACAAATAGATAGGTATATAGGTAGACAAGTAGATAGATAGATAAATAAATAGATAGATAAATATATAGATAGATAGATAAGAATAAATAGATAGTTATATAGACAAATAGATAAACATATAGATATATAGACAAATAGACAGACAGACAGATAGATAGATAGACAGAAAGCCAGATAGAAAGAGTTAGATAGATAGATAGACATATCGGCCAGATAGATAGATAAATAGAAAAATAAGTAGAAAGGTATACATGTATGCAAGTAGATGGGTAGTTAGGAAGATAAGTAGATATGTAGATAGATTGAGAGATAGATAATCAGACAAATAGATAGAAAGATAGATATATAGATAGATAAATAGATAGATAGACAGACAGATAAATATATAAATAAATAGACTGATAGATAGAGAAATAGCCAAAATGATAGATAGAAATATTGATAAATATGTAAAAAAGAAAGATAAATAAATAGATAGATATATTGAAATATAGATAAATAGATAATTAAATAGATAGATATGTAGATATATAGATAAATAGATAGAGAGATAAAAAGATAGATAGATAGATAGATAGAAAGAGAGAGAGTTTGGTTGATTAATTGATAGATAGATTGATTGATATATTGATATATAGATTAATAGATAGATATACAGATAGATAGATATTACTGATACATATAGATATAGATGATGGATAGATAGATACAGTAGATAGATATATATATATATATATATAGATAGATAGTAGATAGAATGATAGATAGGAAGATAGACATAAAGATAACGATACAAATAGATTGATAGACATGTAGACATATAGATAGAAAAACAAATAGAATATTAGATATAAAAATAGATAGAAAGATAAAAAGATAGACAATAAACAAATAGAAAGAAAAATAGATAGATAGATAGACAAATTGAAAGATAGACAAATAGAAAGATAGCAAATTGACAAATAGGAATGTAGATAGATAGATCGATCGATCAATAGACAGATAAATATATAGATTAATGGATAGTTCAATTGACCATTGATATATAGAAACATTGATAAATTGATTGATTGATAGACAGAAAAATAGCTGACAGATAAACAAATAGACATGCCGACATATAGATAGATAGAGTAATCGATAGATAAACATATAGACAAATAAACAGATAGATAGATAGAAAGAATAATAGATAGATAGACAGATAGATGAT
>JAREIK010001625.1:0-55651 GCA_029783825.1 Sapria himalayana | reverse complement strand
TACTTAGTGTGCTCTTGAAATTTGATGTTAAGGGGCTTCTCCATCTAAGAAAATTCTTTCTACACTTGTTTCTATTTAAAGATATTGAGAAAAATCTATAGAATTACTCTCTAAAATTTCTCTCTAAAACTTCTCTCATGTTTGGTTTGATTGTGTATTTATTTTATAGGTGACAAAAGTAAACAACTTCAGACTCGTGAGGAGAAAAACTTCAAGCTCAAGGTCACATGTAGCTATACTAATGTCTACACTCTATGACACATGCGCACGCACAATGTTATTGAAGCACTGTGACATGTGACACAAGCACACCTTTGGGACAATACTACACACATCAAAACTGATACACAACAAAGACATACATTGTTCATTTAGTATTTGAAAGGTATGAGTCCCCTGGGGATTGCTACTGGTTATTCCAAACTACATTACAATTTACACAACAATCAAGATTAGTAAATATGAAAACTACTAAAAACCAATGCAATCATACAAGAGTTTACCATCTGGCTATGAGGCAGCCCTTGGGCTAGATGTCGATTCAGTTGATTTGCTTGGTTCAACTAGCTCTGACCCAATTTGTGCATAACAAAAGACAGCTGCCTAGACTGTTGCAGTTGAAGGTGACCTAGTGGCTGACAATTGCATTTGAGGTTACCCAACCCATGTGACCAAAAACAAACCCAAAGACAACAGAACAAAATATTTAGCCATTTCCATTATTAAAGTTGGCCATATCTATCCTAATCCCTACATTAATGGTTGCCTAAATTGCTACTGTTGATGTAATGGTGCTACATTTTGCTGGTGTTTGGATTGTTGTTGTGCCAATAGCTGTTGTTGCACAATTTACTGAGGAGAAAAAGCATTCAACATATTCATTCCAGCCCTAGGAGAAATGGCATATGGCAAAGGGGAACTATTGTCAAATGAAGCTCCACTAGTAGCAATAGAAGGAGATGCAGTCGATTTTCCAATAAAATGATGCAATAGGAGCCTAATTGAGATTAGCAAGTTACTTATAGGCCAATAATTCATGAAAAAGAAAACCAAACATGTTCAGAGGGTTAAACATATGAACATGATCAGGTGATATTTAACTAACTTCATCTCACAAGCTCTTACTTTGAAACTAATCAATATTAAATTTTGGTCACAAATTTTTTTTTTATTTTTTATATCAATTCTTATTTATCCTCTAACACAAAGATGGATTTGGATATGAGAGAAATCTTTCACATTGAACGTAAACATACATATATTATTTCACAAAATATTTATGTATTGCATAATTATATTTTAGTGATATTTATCTTTTATAATTCTACATTCCAATACTACTAGCTACCATAAAGTATAATTAAGAGGAAGAAATCTCTTGTATTAAGATTGCATACTTATGAGTTTTGATTTTTATTTCTTAGGTAAAAAATATTTTAGATATTTTGTTTAATTTTCACATGATGAAATGCAAACTAACCTACATACTTCTTCATCAAAATGTATGTTTGTCCACGAGTACCAATTTTTCAATTGGCTCCTCCAAATATATAAGAATCATATAAAAATATTAAACTATCAAATTATGACTAGACTAATTATCACTATTATTATTAGTATAATTAATCATTTTTATATTCTCTCCGACATACTCATATAGATATAATTCTCAAAATTTTCAGATATATGAACATAGCTCCATGATATAAGATTTAATCTATAAATCAAGAGCATAGACAGGTAGAGATGCACTCATAATTCTAGCTGGACTCCAGTAATTATAAAGAATATATTTTGGCATATTGATACATGTACTAGTGTACTCACTATGATCAAAACATAGACTTAACCACAAGTATCGACTCCTCTTCAATTGACTCCTCCAAATATAAAAAAAATATATATTTTAACTTAATTATCTAACAATAATTATACACTATTATTTATGTAGTTAGTATAGTTAGTTATTTCCTAAATTCTCTCAAATAGATTGATATATATTATTATAATCAAGCAACTCGATACTTTACTATCAATCCAATATTTCACGTGAAAATAAAACATATAGAGATTGATTATCACTTCAAATTGAAAAAAATTCAAACAAATCTATAGATACTAGTTATGAGCCTACCAATAAGAGTTGAAACTCGAGATAGCATGTGTCCGATTTAGGCTAGTCTAGTTAGTCCTGGCTATTTATGAGTCAATTTCTGAGTGTGTTGTACCACCTACTTTTGTAGCACTTGGGTAAGTCTTCTTGGCCTAGCATAGCCCAAAGCATTCCACCATTTTGGATCGTGCCTAGGTAGGCTTTTGTGGATCATGATATGTGTTGGGGTAATCGCACTTCCACGGGTAGTGAGATTAAGAACAGAAAATACAGAAACAACACAGAAACGAGCAATATATATATCCCAATCCACAAACATCCACGACAGAATCAAAACGAGAAAAAACAACACAGCAAATAACGTGGTTCGCTAGTTGCTCAGTACGACTAGCTACCTCCACCAGAAAACGCTTATGCGTTACAGATTAAAACCAAGAAATGTATGTCTTACAGTATGCAGCACGGCAGTCGCGAAAAATCGCAAGAGAGAGGAGAAAGACGATGAATAGTTCAACCGGGTCAAAAAACAGCCACCTGAAAAATAAATACAAATGTTTTTATACAGAAAATAAACAGCCGGTTCTTTAACCCGGGTCGGATCATGGACCGGGCCAGGCTCTGCTCCAAAAATTTCGGCCCGCTGACGGTCAGCGGGACCTCCGTTATTGTGCTACAGCTGCATCCCGAGCTTTTAATATTTCATTTCCTGCACTTACATAAAAAATATTAAAACAGATTATTAAGTTAAAACAAATTACATATACAGCAATATGGATCATGCCACGAGTCGTGCTAAAGCCAAGAGGCCAATTTTTCACAACATTGTGCGCACCAAGCAATAGCTTGGAATAAAATATTTAAGTTTGATGTCATTTATAATTTATTTTATCCACTTTTTATTTTAGTTTATATGAGAACACTCGATATAAGTTGTCTCAACATCACAAATTATGTATATTAAATTGTTGTTTCCAAAATTTAGTAATAAATAAAAATATAATATTTTTTATTTCTCTCTAATTTGCACTTTTATATCGTCCCCTCTCTCTTCTCCCCTGCCCTCTCTCTCTCTCTCTCTATCTCTCTATCTCGTCCCTCCTCTCTCTCTCTCTCTCTCTCCCCCCCCTCTCTCTCTTTCCCAAAACCTTAAATGTAGCAAAATATTAAATTTAAAACATACAATAATTAAAACATTATAAAAGCACTTAAATGAGACTTTTGGAGTATCAATGCCTCATTTTAAAACATTAAATGAACTACCATAACAAACGCATAATAATTACAATACTATAAAAATCTACCCAACATTTCCATGAGATAGAAATTATATAATTAAGCATGTCCAATTTTATTTCAAAATGTAAAGAATGGGTGACATGAAATTAGTAATCAAGCAACCTTCCCCAAAATTTATAGCAGCTCAAAGTAAATTTTCTTGCTCTTGAATCTTAGCAGTTTTGACCCTTATTTAGAGTTGGAACAAATGTGGGCTTTTTTGATTCATCAAACTAATAGGCTTTTTGGGTATTAGCCATCACCTTTTCAGCACTTTCACAAGGCAGCACCAATCATGTTAATTCTGTTCTGTAGCACAAAATATTCTAATCCTCATAAGAGTATCTCATTAATAACACACATGCCTAGTGAAAAATAAACTTGCCTTTAACTTCTAAATTTGATATGATATAGACAGTTTTGTATTCCATGCAGCAATTGATCTCTCTTGGAGGATGTCACTAATTTCCATTTAAGGAAGTGATTTTTGGATAGCATGACTGGTAATACTATATCAACAATAACAATCCACAAGGGCAGAAATCAAGTGTCAATTAACTCAAGGCAACTGCCTGGATTCTTAAAAAATCACTTTCAATTGAAAACCAAATTCAGTCACATAATTGTTGTTCACGAATACATTTTTTGCTGTCAAGAAAGATTTTGAAAACAAAAAAAAATATTGCCAGAGGATGCACTCTTCTTCACCACAGAGATTCAGAGGTTGTATCTGATCTGCTTAGACCCAATACCAACCATCATTGGGAAAATATACGTGCTTTTTACTTACAAAAAACAATAGCTGTATCATGTAAGAACTATCCAATATATGTCTAAAATGCAACAAATGTATGAGGACTAACGGGGGGGGGGGGGGGGGGGGGGTGTTACAACCTCGACATGGAAGTAATACAAGATACCTGAACTATGGCCGATGATACTCATTGTTGTCAAAAATATAAGCAACAAGATGTCTTGCAGCACATGAAAATAATTGATATCTTCAAATTGGTGACAAAAAGATAGTATACTAGTTTACCTTAGTAGCAGTTTCAGTAGTAGCAATATTTAGATGGGCAACAAAAGCCTTGGACACCTTGATCTCATCGAAAATGTTGAAAAGCTTGAAATTTATCATGGAATATTGTCTCATAATATCTTGCCTGATGTATAAAACATGCATCTTATATCATTAGTTCCAATATCTAATTGGTTAGTAGGCATCACAGAAACAACGAAACTTGCTAATTTACAAATCATGAAAAAGATACATGCAACATGGGCTATATGTGTGAGTGTTGATTCATGTCTAAAAAATTTCAATGAACTCATAGAATTTTATAAGAAATTCAAAAAAAAGTATAGAACTAGCTTGCGGATATAGAAGTTAATCAGTGTATCTTGTATTTTTTTTTTCAAATCCATGCACTAATGAGTTTAGATAGTGATTTTGGACGTTCTAAACCAGTTTTTCCTTGTTCTACACTTCTCAAGTTATTTAATGTGTGGAAGAACAAAACCTCCAACTATCAGCCATGGCCTTATATTAGTTTTTGATCTTGATACTTCTATATGTGCAGATGCCATTTCCATATGGAACTAGAAATGCTGCGTTGAGCCACTTTTATGCACAAATAGACTAAACAACTAAAATGGACTCATCTCAGAGTTATATTTATTGACTTTAGTCCTAGAACATTCAATACAAGTTGTAATAGTCAATTCTAAAACATTTTTTTTCAAAATTTTTGCTATTTATGCTTGGAGTATGTAGTTCAATTGCATCGTTAAACATGCAACACCCACACCTATATCCAGTATTTTCTTTCTTGGAGATGGTGTTTGTGCATTTGAATATGCATTAAAGAGGGACTATTAGGTTGAGAATGACCATTTGGGAATTGTTTTAGTTCTGGAGTAAGCATCAAAGTCTTCTAGAATGCGACTGATTGCTTTGTAAAGGCTAATAGCTCTAGACTTCACTCCCTCCAAGTTGAGTTGCTCCTATACTGCGTGGTTGAGCCTCTCCATGGTAACAACTTGTTGGATGTTTTGATGTTGTTGCTCTGGCAAGCCAACTTCCATTGTGTGAATTTTTGTGCCCAGTACAAAACAAATGTAAATGTAATGCATGTGCTGTGTACATTCAATTTTTTAGAGAATATAATTCACTAACAAAGTGAAGTGCACAAGATGGTTGAATGAACTCACCCACTTGAGTCTCGATTCCTGCTTTGGTCCCACAATGCAGCACTCCGAAAGTCAGAAATATTTTTCTCATATTATTTTGATATAATTTTGATAAAGGAAACATTGTAAAAAGATCAATTTGTTCGTGAAGAAGCTTCTAATCATTCAGTGCTGAAGCTTCAAGATGATCTTAATCAGTTCCGAGAGTGAGGCCTATTATAAGGGAGAGTGAGGTAGCTAAGCATTTCACTAGCATTTTTGCTAGAACTATCCATGGCAGCCATCCTAGCTCCCTGTTCGCTGCAGGCATTCTCCAGCACTGTGTTGACAATTGAACAAAACATGGAAAGAAAAAAAACATAATAATAATTATTTTTTGTTGGAGTGAATAATATGTTACTACTACTCTGTTTTGGAGAGCGAGGTTGTTTACACAGGAGTACTAAAACTTAGTCAGATTTTGAAGTATTTCGCTCTTTGTTTCTCCTTCAATCTCAAAAGAATCTAACTCGCCCATCTTCCCACTTGATTCACATTCTTTCTCCACCACCTATCACGTACACAAAATTCACAACAAAATCAAGAAGAGACTATGTCCGTCATCAGGACACGAGTAATAGCAATATTACAAAAAAATTACAATTATAATATGTCTATTATCAATATGTAGTATTAGGATGAGACAGCAAGGCTACATGTGAAAAATAAGTAAATGCATGAATATTAGTGGGATACCCATAAAACTAAATTTCTAGTTATGGAGACGAAGGAATTAGGAAAAACTATAAATCACAAACTGGAGCACAGCATCATCCGTATAGACAATCGCTATAATTAGAGAATTGGAGGTTTGATATTTTGTATGTGAGTGGATTTGAAAGCTCATTCCTAAAGCCAATAGTCGAGGGGAAAGATCTCATCATGACAATGGTACATAGGAATTGTTGTCCCTTCTTGCCCACACTAAATAACATTTAAATTATTAATTAGTAACAAATTTAATATTATTTCGTATTATTGAAAAAAAATCTATTATTTCATATAACCATTATTAATTGTATAAATCTATAACCATACAAAATTTATAAGATATTAATTTTTATAATATATAGATAATTTTTTAATAGTACTTCATACAGAAAAAAAATAATATGAAATTATAAAAAAGATTATATATATATATAATGGTTATAAATATTTATGAATTCAAATATTTTATGAATATAATATGAAATAATTTATGGCACAAAACTCCATATTATATGATATATTTTATAATTTATGAAAATCCTTTAATTAGCTTAAGTGAGAGATCGTAAAAAAAGATGTATTTAGTATTTTAATAAGAATGGAATATAAAAAGCTAATATTAAATATCTTATACAATGGTTTAATTCTTATAAATTTTAGTAGGTACAAAAATAAAACTTGAATTCAAATAAACTTAGGATCTGTTCGGTAGTGCTTTTAAAAGTATTAATAGGGCAAAATTTATTTTAAGTATTTATAGGATAAAAAAATATCATTAGTAATATAACTATAAAAAAAATACTTGATGTGTTCTTTTAATAAGCAATGGAGATATTTTTTTATAATACTTAAAGTGTTCTTTTACTAATTCAAATATTTTTGTAATATTTTTTAAAAGATTCTTTATAATCATAAAATATTTTTTTAAAAGTTTTATTAATATTAATATATTTATTATTTCAGAGTTTTTTGTAAATATTTTTATATAATCATACAAATAATAATTTTATGTTTTTATTAATACAAATGTAATGTAATATTCATTTATTAAGTCAAAAATTAAAAATTATTTGTAATTAGAGAATTAATTATTTTATGTTTTATTAATACAATAATAAATATGTTTATTAATTAATAAATTTTATTTTTAAATATTTTAAAATTTTAAAATACTATAAATAGTAAATTTAGACTTTATTAATATAAATTTCTATTTATTTATAATTTTTGTAATTATTATTTATAATATCCTATTTTTATAATTATATGAGGTGAACGTGTTTTTAAAGGATCCCTCATCTATAGACCATTACAAACATTTAATGAACAAAATTACATCAAATATTAAAACAAATAATATATAAAACAAATAAAAAATAATTAAGTATTGATTAACAACTAAAATAATCTTGAGCAAAATAGGTAGGGAAATATCCCTAGTGAAATACATATATTTTGTGAAAATTATAATTTAAGGACTAATTGCTTGCTATTAATATAAAATTATAAAAAAAGATTTCCAAATAATGATTTAGTGAGGGATTTTTTCTCGAGCTAATTTGCTAAGAAAAATCCATCTCTCAAGTAATTGCTAAATTTTTCATCATTTTTTGTTCCAAAATCTACGATAATACTAGCTAGGGATATTTATCAAAAAGAATATTTCCATCTATAATCAGTCACAAATCCATCATAAATTTGTCTTTTAATGTAAAATCAAACTTCTCTTACAATTTCGTAGCTAATTCATCACAAATCTGCTAGAGATTATTTATTTAATTAAATTTCTATAGCTAAAGATAATTTCTTGTAGTTAAATAGATAGATAGATAGATAAATAGATAGATAGATAGACAAATTGATAGATATACATATAGACATATTGATAGTAAGAGAGATAAATAGATAGACAGATAGACAGATAGACAGATTGATAGATAGATAGATAGACAGATAAATAATAGAAAGATAGATAAATAGATAGATAGACAGATAGATAAATAGATAGATAGCCATATAGACAAATAGATAGGTATATAGGTAGACAAGTAGATAGATAGATAAATAAATAGATAGATAAATATATAGATAGATAGATAAGAAGATAAATAGATAGTTATATAGACAAATAGATAAACATATAGATATATAGACAAATAGACAGACAGACAGATAGATAGATAGACAGAAAGCCAGATAGAAAGAGTTAGATAGATAGATAGACATATCGGCCAGATAGATAGATAAATAGAAAAATAAGTAGAAAGGTATACATGTATGCAAGTAGATGGGTAGTTAGGAAGATAAGTAGATATGTAGATAGATTGAGAGATAGATAATCAGACAAATAAATAGATAGAAAGATAGATATATAGATAGATAAATAGATAGATAGACAGACAGATAAATATATAAATAAATAGACTGATAGATAGAGAAATAGCCAAAATGATAGATAGAAATATTGATAAATATGTAAAAAAGAAAGATAAATAAATAGATAGATATATTGAAATATAGATAAATAGATAATTAAATAGATAGATATGTAGATATATAGATAAATAGATAGAGAGATAAAAAGATAGATAGATAGATAGATAGAAAGAGAGAGAGTTTGGTTGATTAATTGATAGATAGATTGATTGATATATTGATATATAGATTAATAGATAGATATACAGATAGATAGATATTACTGATACATATAGATATAGATGGATAGATAGACAGACAGATAGATAGATAGATATATATATATATATATAGATAGATAGATAGATAGAATGATAGATAGGAAGATAGACATAAAGATAACGATACAAATAGATTGATAGACATGTAGACATATAGATAGAAAAACAAATAGAATATTAGATATAAAAATAGATAGAAAGATAAAAAGATAGACGAATAAACAAATAGAAAGAAAAATAGATAGATAGATAGACAAATTGAAAGATAGACAAATAGAAGATAGCCAAATTGACAATAGGAATGTAGATAGATAGATCGATCGATCAATAGACAGATAAATATATAGATTAATGGATAGTTCAATTGACCATGATATATAGAAACATGATAAATTGATTGATTGATAGACAGAAAAATAGCTGACAGATAAACAAATAGACATGCCGACATATAGATAGATAGAGTAATCGATAGATAAACATATAGACAAATAAACAGATAGATAGATAGAAAAATAGATAGATAGATAGATAGACAGATTAATTGATTGATAGATTGATAAATTGATAGATTGATTGATAAATATTTAGATAGCTAGAAAGAAAGAAAGAAAGATAGATAGACATATAGACAAAAACATAGATAGATAAATAGATAGACATATAGACAGACATATAGACATATAGACAGATAGATATATAGAGAGAAAAATAGATAAAAAACAGACAATAGATAGATAGATAGACAGATAGATAAATAAATAAATAAATAGATAGATAGACAGATAGACAGATAGATAGATAAATAGATAGACAAATAGATAAATAGACAATTATATAAGATAGATATATAGACTGATAGAAAGATAGACTAATATATTGATAAACATAAAGTTATATAAATAGATAGATAGATAGTCTGGCAGACAGATATATAGATAGATAGATAGTTAGTTAGTTAGATAGATGGATAGACAAGTAGATAAATAGATAAATAGATAGAAATTTAGATAAATAGACAGATAGATAGACAAATAGATAGATAAATATATAAAAATATAGATAGATAAAAGGATAGATAGTTAGATAGAGAAATATACAGATAGACAGACATATAGATAAATATATAGACCAATTGATAGATAGACAAATAGGCATATTGACAAAAAAAGATAGTCAATATTGATAGATAAATTGATAGATAAATTGATAGATAAATAAATAGGTAGAAAGAAAAAAAGATAGATATATACATAGATAGATAGATAGGTAGTTAGGTAGATAGATATATAAATAGATAAGTAGAAAGATATATAGAAAGTTTGATGGGTAGATAGGTAGATAGGTATTTAGATAGATAGATAGATAAAATGATTTATTGACAAATAGATAAAAAGATAGACAAAAAGATAGATAGAATGACTGACATATAGACAAATAGAAAGATATATAGATAGATAGATAGATAGACAAATAGATTTATAGTTTAATTAAGAAATCAATAGATAGATAGATAGAAAAATAGATAGATAAATAGATAAATAGATATACAGATAAACAGATTGAATGTTACACAGATAAATACATAAACATATAGACTAATAGATAGATAGACTGATAGAATGTTAAATATATGCATATATAGATAGATAAATAGATAGATATTAGACAGATAGACAAACAAATAGATAGATAGATAAATACATACATAGATAGATATATAGATAGATACCAAGTAGATAAATAGATAAATAGATATAGACAGATATAATGATATAATGATAGACAGATAGATATATAGATAAACATATAGACTGATAGACATATTGAAAGATAGGTAGATAGACAAATAAAAAGATAGAAAGATAGATATATTTATAGGTAGTCAAATAAAATATTGACAGATAAAGAAAGATAAAGAAATAGATAGATAGATAGATAGACAAAAAGACAGAAAGACATATATACTAATCGATTGATAGATTGATAGACTGATACATAGATAGAAAAATGGACATATATATAGGTAGAAAGGGATATAAAAAGTGAAACAGATAAATAGACAGATAGAATGATATATAGATAGATAGATAATTTTTAGATAGATAGATAGATAGAAAGATAGGAAGATACACAGATTGAAATATTATCAAATATACAGATATATAGATATATAGATAGATAGATAGACATATAGATAGGCAGATTAATAATTATTCAGAAATAAAGATTGACAGATAGAAAGATAAACAAAATGATAGAACTGATAGATAGTTAGATAATTAGGCAGAAATATAAACAAATATATAGATAGATAGATAGATAAAAACATAGATAGATAGGTAGATAGATAGATAGAAAGATAGATAGGTAGGTAGATAAGTATATAGCTAGATAGGTCAATAGGTAGATAAATAAATAAATAGATAAATAACCAGATAGGCAGATAGATAAAAAGTTAAATAGATAGATATTCAGATAAGTAGATAGATAGATAAATAGATGGATCAAAAGATATGAAAATAGATAAATACAAAAATAGATAGACAAATAGATAAATAGATAGACAGAGATACAGATAGACAGATAGACAAATAGAAAGATAGATAGTTAAATAGATAGACACATAAACAAATATAAAGATAGATAGATATACAATTATACATATAGATTAATAGATAGTTAGACTGATAGAATGATAAAAAGATAGACAAGTAGACACATAGATAAATGGATAGATAGCTAGATATATAGATATATAGATACATATATTGATAGATAAATAATAGATAAATAGATCAATAGATAAATAGAGATACACAGAAAGAATGATAAAATGAAAGAAAAATCGAAAGATAGATAAACATATAGATAGCAAAACAAATAAAATGATAGAAATTTAGACAACTAGGCAAATATTAATATAGAAAAATTGATAGATATATAGATAGATAGAAAAATAGATAGATAAAGAGGTTAACAGATAGACAGATTGACAGATAGAAAGATAGACAAAGTGATAGATAGATAGATATATAGATATATAGATTGACTTATTGATAGATATATAGATAGTTAGATAGATTGGTAGATTTATTCATTGATAGATAGATAAATATATAATTAGATAGATATAGAGATAGATATTGATAGATAGATAAATAGATAGATCGATAGTTATATCATTGATTGATTCATAGATTTATAGATAGATAGACAGATAGACATATAGACACATTAACAAATAGATACTTATAATAGATAAATAGATATACAGATAAATAGATAGATAGATCAATAGATAGATAGATAGATATACAGATAGACAGATAGTCTGATAGATAGATAGATATGTATATAGATAGATAGTCAAGTATAAAGATAGATAAATAGATAGATATATAGATAGAATGAAAGAATGATTATTTAGATAGATAAATAAATATATAGATATTTAGACAAGTAGAAAGATAGACAGTTAGATTGATTGACAAATAAAAAGATAGACAAATTGATAAATCGATAGAAATATATACAAATATATAGATAGATATAAAGATAGATAAATAGCTAGACAAATAGACATAAAGATATATAAACATATAGAGATATATATAGATAGATACAGAGATATAGAGATGAAAAGATTGATAGTTAGACAAATATATAGATTAACATATAGAAATATAGACAAGGATATATAGAAAAATAGATTTATCTATAGAAAGACAGACATATAGATAGATAAAAAGATATATAGATAAATAGAAAGATATATTAATAGTAGATAAAAATATACCGAGATATAAAGATAGAGAGATAGATAGATAGATAGAAAAATAACATATTGACTAATTAATAGATGGGCAGATTGACAAATAGATTGATAGATAGATAGTCATAGAGTTTGATAGGTATACATGTAGATAGATATACATATAGATAAATAGACAAATAGATAGATAGATATATAGATAGACAGGTAGACAAATAGACAAACAAATAGATAGGTAGATAGATAGATACACTACGAAAAATAACAAGAATAATAACCAAAGTACCGACCTAAAAAATTGGTCAGTAATTACTTAGCAAATAATGACCATTTAGATACCAAAAATGGGGTTCGAAAAAAAAATAATTCTTACCAATTTTTCGACCAAAGATCGATCATATTTATCGACCAAATATTTTTGGTCAGAAATTGATCTGTAAATTAGTAGGGAATTAGCAAATAAAAAGTACCAACAAATTACCAACCATTTAATGACCAAAAATATATTACCATGCAATGGTCTGTAAAGTGGCTTTTCAAATTATTTATAACGTCATAATTACCGACTATTTACCAACCAAAATTTTGATCGGTAATTCCTAAGTTAAATTTTTAGATTTAATAAAAAATTGCTAAGTCATTAACACATTGCAAAATTTACCTCTTTCAAATTTCAAACAAAAGGCGAAACATGACTACACGGGAGCAACCTAGGAATTTTATCTCTTCTGTTACCAGGTAATTTTTTTATTGTTCTACTTTGGAATCCTATATTCATATCTCCATCACTCTAAATTTTACTAGTACTATTGGATTTTCATTTTTACACAATAATCGGGTATTAGCTTTTTTAAATTATCCCTTGGTTTTCATTATTTTTGTTTCTATTTTCATTTCACCTGTATGATTTTGACTCTACACCATTAATGAAACTATAAATTCTCAGTGTAATCTTTGTTCTTCTACTATTTAAATTTTTAGGGTTTTATTGATTTTAAATTCTTAATTTTTTGCATTTTATTCTCACCTTCTTGATGTTTTCTGCTTCTATAATTTAATAAAAATTAAATAAAATGTTAATGGTTTATATTTTTGTTTTCTCCGAATAAATTATAAACATGTAACAATATATATAATGTTTTATACATTTATATAATCGTATGACATTATATATAAATGTCTAGACATTAATTTATATAAATTTATTACATTTTATATAAACACTGATATGCTTATATTAACATATAATGTTATATATAAATATTTATACATATGTATTAATGTTTATGAATATCTATACAACATTTACATAAATCTAATTTATATAGTTTTTTATACTATATATTACATATTAATTATATTACATATTACATATTAATTTTAATCTTTTATATTATATTACATATTAATTTTAATTATATAACATTAAATGTTTATATAATTTTGTAAACTTTTATATTACATATTAATTTTTATATAAATATAGAATATTTATAATATTTATATAAATCTGATATATACTATATATTATTTATAAAAGTGTTGCATATATATAATTATATTTAAGTAACATTTATAAAAATATTTTAATCACAAATATTATATCTAAACACTTCTTTAATTATATAATTATATGCCATTATATATAAAAGTATTTTTAACTATATTTATAATTAAGTAAACTAATTTTATAACTATATTTATAACTATACATACTAATTTTTATCTATATAATGATGTATAACTCTGTATAATTTTATATAACTATATTTCTTAAAACAATATACTTTATGTATAATAATATATAACTATATATAATTGTGTTTTACAAATTGTATACATATATAAATGATATATATAATTATATCTTTAAATACATACATATTTATAACTATATGTGTATAATTATATATAAATATTTATATAACAATGTAACACTCTATATAATTAAATATGACTATAATTTTAACTATATATACATATATGTATTAATATAATTAAATTAAAATATTTCTTAATAACATTGTATATATTTATAGGTAGATAGGTAGACAAGTAGACAGCTATATAGCTAGACAAGTAGACATGTAGATAGAAAGATATGTAGACAGGTAAATATGTAATAGGTTGATAGATAGATAGATGAAAATATTGATATCTAGATAGATAGATAGATAGAAAAATAGATAGATATACAGATAGACTAATAGAAAGATAAACATATAGACATATAGATAGAAATATAGATAGAAAGATACTTAAATAGGCAAGAGGATAGATAGATAGATAGAAAATAGACAAATAGAATGATAGAATGATAGATAGATAGTTAGTTAGTTAGATAGATAGGTTTATTGACAGATATAAATGTAGATAGAAAGAAATATAGACAAATAGATAGATAGAAATATATAAAGTTGGACAGATAGATAAATAGATATATAGACATATGGACAGATAGTCATATAGACAGATTGACAGATAAAAATATATACAAATTGATAGATAGATAGATAGATCGATTAATATGTAGATATATAGACAGATAGACAAACAAGCAGATAGATAGATAGACACACAGACAAATAGGCAAACAGATAGATAGATAGTTAGATAGATAGATATAGATATATATATATATATATAGTAGATAAACAAATAGAGAAATAGATATATAGATAGATAAATAGACCAATATAAAGAAAGATAGATAAATAGATAAATAGATAAATAGATTGATAGGTAGATAAATAGATAGATAGTTAAACTATTAGATAGATATACAGATAGCCAGATAGGAAGATAGATAGATAGATAGACAAATAGACAGATAGATTGATTGACATAAAGAAAGATATACAAATAAAAAGATAAACAGATTAATAGATTGACAGATAGATAGATAGATTGATAGATTGATTGATAGATAGGTAGATAGATAGATAGATAGATAAATTGATAGATAGATAGATACACAGATAGACATATAGACATATAGATAGATATACATATAGAAAAATAGACATATAGATAGGTAGATAGTTAAAAAGATAGATAGTTAGATAGATAGATAAGCATATAGGTAGATAGTTAGATAGGTCAACACATCGATAGAAAGATAGGTAGACGGGTAGATAGGCAAACAGGTAGATAGGTAGACAAGTAGACAAGTAGACAAGTAGATAAGTATAGAAGTATATATACTGATAGATAGATAGATAGAGAAATAGACAAATAGATAGTTAGACATAAAAGATATATAGTTAGATAGATTGAAAGAAAGATAAGCATATACATAGATATATATATATATAGGCATTTAGATAGATAGTTAAATAAATAGATAGATAGATAGAATGATAGACATATGCTTAAATAAACATATAAATTAGATACACAGATAGACAAATATATAGATTAATAGATAGATATATAGATTAATAGATAGAAAGATGTATTTAAAGAGAGACATATACACAGTAAGATAAATTGATAGATAGATAGATAGATAAACACAAACATATAGATAAATATATAAATAAATAGGTGGATAGATAGATAGACAGAAAGATATATTTATATAGATAAATTGAATGATTGATAGGTAGATAGACATATAGATATACACAAAGATAGACAAATAGATAGCCAGATAGATAGAAAGACAGAAAGAAAGATAGATAAATTGATAGAAAGATAGATAGAAAGACAAACAGATAGATAGATAGACTAAGAGATAGACATATAGATTGATAGATAGATTGATTGATTGACAGATAGATAGACATATAAATAGATTGATAAATAGATAGTTAGTTAGATAGATAGATAGATAGATAGATTAAATGATAGATAAAAAGATAGATAGATATATTGATAGAGTGATAGATAGACATATTGATAGATAGATGGATAGACAGATAAATAAAGAGATATATAGATAGATAGCTAGAAATATAGATAGTTAGATAGACAAAAAGATACACAAATAGATAGATTCATAGATAGACAGATAGATAGATCATTTAGATTGATATATTATTAGATAGATTAATAGATAGATTAATAGATAGATAGACATATAGATAGATAGATTGATTGATAAATAGATAGATAGGTAGATAGATAGAGAGATAAAAAGATAGATAGAAAGATACACAGAAAGTTAGATAGATAGATTGATTGATATACATACAAATATATAGACAGACAGATAGAGAGAAAGATAGATAAAAAGAGAGATAGATAGATAGAATGACATATAGCAAGATAGATAGATAGAAAAATAGATAGATAGAAAAATAGACAAATAGATAGACATTTAGATAGATAAAAAGATATATAGATAGATAGATTGATTGATATATATATTGATAGAAAGAATGATATAAAGACTGATAGGCAAATTGATGGACAGATATATAACAAATTGATAGACATATAGATAGATATAGATACACATATAGATAGACAAATAGATAGAGAAACTGATAAATATATGATTATTTATCTATATGTCTATCTATCTATCTATTTATCTATCTATCTATCTAATTATATATCTATCTATCTATTTATCTATCTTTCAATCTATCCATCTATTTATCTATCTATTTATTTGTCTATTTTTTATATATCTATATGTCTATTTATCTATCTATCTATCTATTTCTCTGTCTAAATATCTATCTATCTATCTGTCTATCTTTCTATCTGTGGATCTATCTATTTGTCTATATGTCTATCTATCAATTTGTCTATCTATTTGTTAATCTATCTATATCTCAATCTATCTATCTCTCGATCTATCTAAAAGTATATTAGTGTATAAGTATATTTGTCTATCTATCTATCTATATGTCTATCTATCTATATGTTTATATATCTATTTGTCTAATAATCTTTATGTCTATCTTATTATCTAAATATCTATATATCTATCTATCTTTCTATCAATATATTTATCTATATATCTAACTTTTTATTTGTTTATTTGTTTATCTATCTATGTATCTATTTGGCTATATATCAATCTATCAATCTGTGAATCTAACTATATATTTATTTTTTATCTACCTAATTCTCTAACTAAGAATCTATATGTATATCTTTCTATCTGTCTATTTATCTACCTATCTAACTATTTAACGAACTTTTTTGCTTATCTATCTATTAGTCTATCTTTCTTTCTATCTATATGTTTGTCTATCTAGATTTCTTTCTATTTGTATACACACACACACACACACATATATATATATATATATATATATATTAGTCTATCTATCTAAGTGTTTATTTATCTATCTCTATTTCAATCTATTTCTATATATGCCTTTTTGTCTATTTATCTATCTATATATCTGTCAATATGTCTTACTATCTATCTATCTTTTTAACTATATATATATATATATATATATATATATGTTTTATATATAATTTCTTTTTGATAATCTATTTGTATAACCAAATATTTCTATTTTAATATTTTCATGTAAGTGGAGGATAAAAAATATTAAGAGGCCGGGGATGCAGCACTAGTACAATAATAGTGGATTAGCTATTTTTTTCGGATTGAACCAAAAGTTTTTATTATAAATGTTTTTATATTTTTATTTTCGGGTTGTTGTTTTTTCGGATCCAGAATAATTCATAATCTTCTCTCTTACTCTGTGCAATTTATCATGATTTTCTCTGTGCTTCACATACTGTAAGAGAATTTTGGTTTAATCTATAATGCATAAGTATTTTTTGGTAGATGTAGCTAGTCATACTAAGCGACTAGTGAACCACATTATTTCTGGTTTTGTGTTTTCTCATTTTTTTGATTCTACCATGTTGGATTGTGAATTGGATATATATTGTTCTGTTGTGTTATTATTTTGTTGTCTTATGTATCTTAAAATCATAACTATGAGAGCGTAATTGCCCAACCATATATGTGTGTGTATATATATATATATATATTTATTTATTTATATCTTTCTATCTTTCTTTCTATTTTTCTATCTGTCTAACTATATATCTATCAATTAAACAATCTATCTATCTATCTATTAATCGATCTATCAATAAGTTGTCTATCAATCAATCAATCTATCTATCTATCTATTTCACTATCTATATATCTGTCTATATGTCCATCTATCTTTATATTTATCTATTTGAATATATTTCTATCTACCTATATGTCTATCTGTATTTTTGCCTATCTATCAATCATTTTTCAATATATATATATATACATATATATATATATGTGTGTGTGTGTGTGTGTGTGTGTGTGTGCCTATTTATCTATCTATCAATCTTTTTAATAGTCTATCTATCTATTTATCTTTGTGTCTATCTATCAAACTATTTAACTACCTATTAGTTGATTTATTATTCTAATTGTATATCTGTCTATATATCTATTTATTAATGTCTCTATGTGTCTATGTGTATATCTATCAATCTTTCTCTTTTTCTATCTCTCTATTTTTCTATATTTTTCTATTATCTTTCTATATGTCTATTTATCTATCTATTTGTTTATCTATATTTCTATCTTTGAATATATCTATTTATCTGCCTATCTACCTATCTATATTTTTGATTATCTATCTATCTATTAATATATCAATCAATCAATCTATCTGTCTATCTATTTGGCTATCTATATTTATATTTTTCCATATGTTTATATAAATAAATAAATAAATATATATATATATATATATATATATATATCTATTTGACTATTTATCTATTAATCTATTTGACTATCTATCTGTCTATCTATCTATTTGTCCATTTGTCTATTTGTCTATATGTCTATATATTTATCTATCTATATATCTATATGTTTATCACAATATTTATCTATCTATCCATCTGTTTATATGTATACATATATATATATATATATATATATATATATATATATATATATATATCTATCTATCTATTTGTTTATGTCTATTTTTCAATATATCTATCTATGTTTCTATCTTTCTTTATATCTGTCTATCTGTCTTAGTATCTAACTATCTTTCTATCTATCAATCTATCTGTATATCTTTTAATCAATCAATCTATCTATCTATTTATCTCTTTATATACCTACCTGTCTTACTATCTTTTGTATATATTTATCTGTCTAACTATCCAACCATTTATCAGTCTATAAATCTATTAGTTTATAATTATATCTATCTATTTTGTTATATATCTTTTTTTCAATTTTCTATTTGTCAATATATCTAACTATTTAATGAATTATTTGTCTATCTGAAGATTTCTTTGTCTATCTTTCAATCTATCTATCATTCTATTTGTCAATTTGTATATATATCTTTGTGTCTATTTTTTGGTATGTCTAGCTCTATATCAATCTATGTGTCAATCTATCTATCGATAAATCTATCTATCTCACTCTTTATCTTTCTTTTTATCTATCAATCTATTTGTCTAACTATCGATCTATGTATCTATCAATCTAAATAACTGTCAATCTATCAATCTATCTATTTGTTAATCTATCAATTTGTCTTTCTATATATCTATCCATTTATCTATTCTTGTATCTATCTATCTATTTGTCTATCTGTCTTTCAATATATTTGTCTATCTATCTAAGTGTCTATTTATCAATATCTATTTCTATCTATTTGTCTTTTTGTAATTTTGCATATTCGTCTATCTGCAAATCTATCTATCTATCATTCAATATATCTATCTATCTTTCTTTCTAACTATTATCTATATATCTATCTAAAAATAAATAAATAAATAAATCTATCTATCTATATATCTATATATCTATATATCTATATACATATATATAGATCTATCTATTAGTCTATTTGTATATATGTCTATCTGTATATCTATCTATTTGTCTATCTGTTTATTTGTCTATTTGTCTATCTGTCGATATATATATATATATATATATATATATATATATATATATATATATCTATCTATCTATCTATCTATCTATTTCTCTATCTATTTATCTATCAATCAATCTACATTTCACTCTTTCTCGCTCTCTATCTCTCTTTGTATCTATTTATTTATCTATCTATCTATCTAACAATATTTGTTTAGTTGTCTATCTATCTATCTATCTTTCTATATGTTTATCTATTTAACTAATATTTTATTTATCTTTCTATATGTCCATATTTCTATGTTTCTATCTATCAAAATCTTTAAATGTTTATTATGTTTATTTGTCTATGAGACTATCAGTCAATCTATCTATAAGTCTATCTATATATCTATCTATCTACTTATCTCTCTATTTGCTTCTTTGAATATTTGTCAATCGATATATCTTTATTATTATTTTTGTATCTATCTATCTAATATCAGTATATCTATATATTTGTATCAGTATATCTTTCTATATGAATATTTGTCTATCTTTTTATTTGTCTATCTATCTATCTATTTATCTATCTGTATATCTATCTATCTATATATCTATCTATTTATCAGTATATCTACCTATCTATATATATATATGTGTATTTGTCTTTATAACTATAAATCTCTATATCTATTTGTCTATCTATCTAACTTTCTATTTGTTGATCTGTCTATCTGTTTATCTGTCATTCTATCTAACTAACTATCTATCTGTCTATCTTTTATCTATCTATCAATCTATCTGGCTATCTATCTATCTATATATCTGTCTATTTATTTGTATATATATACCTATCTATCTATTTATCTCTATGGCTATATTGTTATCAGTCTATTGATCTAAATGCCTATCTCACTCTGTCTCTATATATCTATTTATATATCTATCTATTTAATAATATATCTATATATATATTATTTATTTATTTATCTATCAGTATATTAGCTATTTATAAATAGCTAATATATCAATTTATATGTCTATGTATCTAAATGTCTATCTATCTATTTACCTATCTTATATATCAATTTATCAATTTATCTATTTATCATTTAAATATCTATATTAGCTATTTATAAATAATCTAAATGTTTATCTATCTATATATCAATTTATCAGTATATATAACTTTATATCTATCTATCTATCGGTCTGTCTATCTATTCATTTAATTTTCTATATGTCCATATATTAATCAAAGCATCTGTCTATATATCTATCTATCTATTTAGTTAACTATCTATCTATTTATATATCTATCTATCTATCAATTTGTCTAAGTGTCTATATATATATGTTTAAATGACTATCTGTATATCTGTATATCTATCAATCTATCTCTTTAACAATCTAATATATCTTTCTATCTAGCAGGCTATCTTTCTGTCTCTCTAATTGTTAATCTTTTTATCTATGTATCCGTTTATCTATCTATATACCTATCTTTCTATCTATCTATTTCTCTATTTATCTATCTGTCTATATAAAAAAACTATCTATCTGTCTATCTAAGTCACTATATATCTGTCTATATGTCTATTTGTCTATCTACCAATTTGCTTATCTATCTTTTTGTCTCTCTTTATCTGATTATCTATTTATCTATTTATATGTCTATATGTCTATACGTCTATATGTATATCTATATATCTGACTATATGCCTATCTTCATATCTATCGATCTATCAATCTAACTATCTGTATATCTATCTATCTATTTGTCTATCTATCTATCAGTCTCTCTACCTATCTATATATCTATATATCTATCTACTTATTTTCCAATCTGCTTATCTATCTATTTGTCTCTCAAACTATTTGACTATTTGTCTATCTGTCTATTTATCTGACTAATTATATTTCTATGTATCTATCTATTTATCTATCTGTCTACTTGTCTGTCTATCTATCTTTCTATCTATCTACCTATATATCTGTCTATCTTATATTTATTTATCTATCTATCTATCTATATGTCTATATATATATATATATATATATATATATATATCTGTCTATCTGTATGTCTTACTATCTACCTATTAGTCTATATATCTATCTATCAGTCTATTTGTCTGTATATCTATATTTTTATATTTTGATCTATCTATTTATCTATCTATATATTTATCTATCTATATATATGTATCTCTTTGTATCTTTCTATCTCTATATGTCTATGTGTCTGTGTTTATGTGTATATGTGTCTCTGTGTCTATGTTTCTATATCTTTAAATTTCTATGTATCTATATGCTTATCTCTATATTTATCTATTTATCTATCTTTCTTTCTACCTATGTATTTATCTACATTTCTATTTATCTGTCTATCTATTGATTTATCTATCGGACTATATGTCTTTCTATCTATTCGTCTATCTATATATCTATGTATCTTTCTATATATTAATCTATATATTAATCTATCTATGTATCTATCTGTCAATTTATCTATCTGTCTATCTATCTTTTTGTTAATCAATCAACCTATCTATTTATTTGTCTATCAACCTATTTTTAATGTATCTATTTATCTATTTTTCTATTTCTCTATGTGTTAATCAATCTATCTGTCTATTTATTTATCTATCAAACTGACAAATGTCTATTTGTTTATCTATCTATCTATCTATCGATCTATCAGTGTATCTATCTATCTATCTGTAGATATATATGTTGATATATTTATCTATCTATCTATCTATATATCTATCTTTCTGTCTATTTGTCTATCTATCAATTTCTTTATCTATCTATCTATCTATCTATTTGTCTATCAATTTAGATGTATATTTGTCTATCTATCTCTCTCTCTCTCTCTTTCAATTTTTTAAATTATATGTGTGTGTGTGTGTGTATCTATCTATCTATATCTCTATCTATCAATCTATCTTTTTGATAATCTATCTATTTTTCTATTTGTATATCTATCTATTTATTTATCTATCTATCTATGTATATATTTGTATATTTTCTAAGTGTCTATTTATCTAACTATATTTTTGTCTATTTGTATTTTTGTGTTTTTGTTTTTTTGTCTACTCATTTATTTCTATATTTGTCTAATTATCTAACAGTTAATCTATATATATATATATCTATCTAGTAGTCTATCTCTCTATGTGTCTATCTATCTACCTATCTTTTTATCTATCTATCTATTTATCTTTCTAACTATCTATCTATTTATGTATTTATCCGTCTATCCCTCTATCTATGTATCTTTCTATCTATATCAGTAAATCTTTATATTTAAGTATCTATCTATCTTTCTATTTTTATATCTATTTATCTATGTTTTTATCTATCTTTCAATCTATCTGTATATATATATATATATATATCTTTCTGTCTATATTTGTATCTATCTATCTATTTGTCTGTCTGTCTAATTATCCATATATATATCTATCTATTTATTTGTATATCTATCTCTAAGTATATATCTATTATATTGTCATCAATCTATTTATCTACATGTTTATCTAGGTATGTGTCTATCCATCTCTCTATCTATATGTCTATGTAACTATTTATCTATCTATATTTTTATATATCTATCTATTTATCTAGATGTATATTAGCTATTTATATATATATATATCTATTTGTCTATCTATATATATATATATTTATCTATTTATATAATTATATGTCTATTTATCTATCTATATCTCTATTTATGTATCTATCAATCTATCTTGTTATATAAATGATTATAAGTCAATCTATCTTTATTTGTAATTGTTTAACTATCTTTCAATTTGTCAAATTGTCTATCTTCTTATCTATCTATCTATTTATTTATCTAACTATCTATCTATTTATTTGTCTATTAGTAAATCTATATCTATATATATATGTAGCTATCAATCTATCTTCCTATCTCTTAAACTATTTGGCTATCTATCTATTGATATATTTTTCAATATATCTATCTCTCAAACTTTCTATATGTCTATCTATATATCTATCTATTTGTCTATCTATCTATCTATATATCTATCTGTTTATCTATTTGTCTATTTGTGTAATTGTTTATATGTCTATATATTAATCTATCTATCTATCTTTCTATCTATCTAATTGCTTAACTAGCTATCTACATATTTTTATAAATGTGTATCTATATATATGTTTAAATCCCTATCTATATATATTTCTATTTATCAATCTATCTTTTAACTATCTGATTATCTTTCTATCTATATGGATATCTCTTTATCTATCTAATTGTTAATCTTTCTTCTATGTATCAATGTATCTATCTGTCTATCTATATACTAATCTTTCTATTTATATATTTGTCTAGCTAGCTATCTATCTATTTATATATCTATTTATCTAACTAACTAACTATCTATCTATATGTCTATCTATCTATCTACCTATATGCTTTTTTATCTATCTAGATATTTATCTATCTTTCTTTCTTACTATCAGACTATGTATATCTATCTATATGTCTATATGTATATTTGTTTATCTAACTATCTAGCTATCTTCATATTTATCGATCTATCTATCTAACTATCAGTATATCTGTCTATCTATCTGTCTGTCTGTCTGTCTATCTATCTATCTATCTCTCAATCTATATATATATATATCTATATATCTATCTATATACCTATCTTCTTATCTACTTATCTATCAATTTGTTTATCAACCTTTATTACTATTTATCTATCTGTCTATCTATCCGACTTTTTATCTTTCTATGTATCTATCTATTTTTCCTCTATCGTTAATCTATCTTTCTATCTATCTATCTACCTATAAATCTGTCTATCTGTAAATTTTCAATATATCTAAATATATATATCTATCTATTTATCTATCTGTCTAGTTGTATTTATTGATATCTATCTATTTGTCTATCTATTAGTCTAGTTGTCTATATATCTATATTTCTATCTTTTCATCTATCTATTTGTTTATCTATATATATCTATCTAACTCTTTATATGTCTATATGTCTTTCTACATATATGCCTTTTGTATATCTATAAATCTATATCTTTTTGTATCTATCTATCTGTCTATGTCTATGTGTATATATGTCTATGTTTCACTGTGTCTATGTCTCTATCTTTATATTTAACTATCTTTCTATATATATATATATATATATATATATATATATCTGTCTATGTATATTTCTATCTACATATCTATCTATCTACCTACCTATCTATCTATTTGTCTATCTTTGTATATATATATATATATTTATATATATCTTTTTGACTACTTGTCTATATGTATACCTATTTATTAGTATATTAGTCTATCTGTCAATTTGTCTATTTCTCTTTCTATATATCTATCTGTCTATCTACCAATATGTCTATCTATCTATCTTTGTTTTATTCATATATTAGACTATTTGTCTTTCTATCTATTTGCCTTTATGTATAGATGTCAATCTATCTATTTCACTATGTTTCTATCTCTTTTATCTATCTATTTGTTTTTCATTCTATTTGTCTATCTATCACTCTATCTATCTATCTATCTATCTATCTATCTCTCTCTATCTTTTAGTATATAAGTCTATTAGTCTATGGATCTATCTATCTATCTTTATTTCTTTCAATAATTCAATCAGTCTGTCTAATTAGCTAGTTGTTTATGTGTCTACTCGTATAATCTATCTATCTATCAATTTGTCTATTTGTCTTTTTATTTATTTGTCTATCTATCTATCAATTTACATGTCTATCAGACAATTTATCAATAATTCTATCTATTATTATATCTATCAATATATCTTTCTATCTAACTATCTTTCTATATATCTATGTTTCTATGTATCTATCTCTATTTCTATTTTTCAATCTATATATTTGTTTATCAAATTATCTATCTATCTATCTGTTTATTTATCTATCTATTTATATGAGTTTTTGATGATTTTTCTATCTGTCTATCTATCTATCTATATGTCTATCTATTTATTTGTCTTTCTTTATATCTATCTATCTAATTATTTATCTGCCTTTCTATATATTTATCTATCTATTGATTTGTTTATTTGACTATCTATCTATTTATCTATCTATATATCTATGTATCTTTTTATATATTTGTCTATCTATCTATCTATCTATCAATTTATTTATCTGTATATCTGTCTTTTTTCAATCAATCACCCTATCTATCTATTTGTCTATCTACCTATTTATCTATGTATCTATTTATCTATTTGTCTATTTTTCTATCTATCAATTTATCTATGTATTATTTATCTATCTAACTTACTAAATGTCTATTTTCTTATCTATTTATCTTTCTATCTATCTGTCTATCTATTTATTTCTTAATCTATCTATCTAGTTATCTATATATCTTTATATACGTCTATTTGTCTATCTATTTGTCTATATGTCTATATGTCTATATCTCCATCTATCGATCTATCAATCTTATCTATCTATATATCTATCTATCTCTATCTCTTTCTATTTATCTGTCTATATATCTATATATCGATCTATATATATGTCTATCTATCAATCTATCTTTTTGTTAATCTATCTATTTTTCTATCTATATTTCTATCAATTTATCTATATATCTATCTATATATCTTTCTATCTATCTAACTGTTTATTTATCTATATATATTTCTGTCTATTTGTCTTTTTCTATTTTTATCTTTTTGTCTATTCATCTATTCGTTTATCTGTCTATCTATCTATTATCTAATTTATCTATCCATCTCTATATTTTTCTAATAGTCTTTTTATCTATGTGTCTATCTATCTATTTATATCAACATGTCTATCTATTTATCTATCTATCTATCTGTCTATCTATTTATATATTTATCTATTTATTTGTCTATTTGTCTATATTTTTATCTGTATATCTTTCTATTTGTCTACCTATCTATCTAACTATTTGTATATCTATAAATTTATCTATATGTCTTTCTGACTATCTATCTAGCTATCTGTCTATCTATCTATTTGACTATCTTGCTAACAATCTATCTATCTATATGTATATCTTTTTATCCCTATATGTGTATATCTATCTATCAATCTATTTGTCTATCTATCTTTCTAGTTATTTTCTATCTGTCTAAATATCTTTTTATCTATCTATCTATCTATATATCTATCTAACTATATATTTGTCTATCTATCAATCTGCTATATATCTATCTGTTTATCTATCTATTTGTCTTTGTTTCTATCTATCTATCAATCAATTTATTTGTCTAATTGATTATATGTATATCTAATTTTGTAACTATCTTCCTATCTATTTTTCACTATGTTTAACTATCTATCTTTAGATCTATCTATCTATTTAATTATCTAACTATCATTCTATCTATTAGTCTATCAGGTAAATTTATCTATATGTCTATCTATCTATAAATTTAGGTAGCTATTTATCTATCTATCTATCTCTTTATCTATTGTATATGTATCTATCTGTATATTTATCTATCAATCTCTCTATCTATGTTTCTATCTTTTAGTCTATTAGTCTATTTATCTATCTATCATTATATTTATATATTTGTCTATCTATCAATTTTCTATCTATTTATCTATCTATAAAATTATATAATTATCCGTTATTCGATCTTTCATAGCTAATTAAATCCCAAACATAGTGACGAAATTTCCTTAGGCAATATTTAATTATTTAATTTTTTTTAATTTATTATTAGTTTTAATATTTTATTTAATTTTGTTTATTAGATGTATGTTAAAAGTCTATAGATGAGCGATCCTTTAGAGTTACATTCTCCTCATAAAATCATAAAAAAAAGATATTATAAATAAATAATTTAAAAAATTTTAAAATATAAAAAAAATTATATTAATAAGAACTAAAATATCTATTTTTATTATGTATTAAATTTTTAAAAAATTATACAAAAAATTTTTCTAAAATTTTTAATTAAGAAACTTAAAAATTTTTATTAAAGTAATATTAAATAATTAACTCAATAAGTATAATAATTTATTTCAATATTTTAAAAATTAAATTAACATACATTATAATTTTTACTAATATAAATGTAAATTAATTCATTGTATGATAAAATATAAAATATTTTCAAAAATATATGAATTTGATGAATAAACTCATAAATATTAATATGATTTTTAGTATAAAAAAATTTATGATTATAGGAAACTTTTAAAAAAATTAATTAATACAAAATTTTAAAATTTTGAAATATAATAAAAATATAAATTTTTTCATTAAAGTTAAAAGAAAATAACTTAATATTTAAAAATAAATACATAGATATTTGACCCTACTAAAATTTATAAGAATTAAACAATTGAGTAATATTTTTTCTATTAGCTTTTAACATATAGTATTTATTAAAATAATTATAATAACTTTTTTTAATTATCTTATCACTTAAAGTATTTTTATGATTTTTAAAAATTATAAATGATATCAAATAATATGAAATTTTATGCCTTTAAAATTATTACATATTATCTTCATAAAATTACTATGATGAATTCTTATAAATTTATAGCCATATAATATAAATTTTTATATATTTTTTAACATTAAGAGTATTTTATAACTCTTAGGAGAGTGGCTATAAGACAAATCATCTTTTCATGTATGTCTTATTATATGATGTTTGTTAATTTTGTCGCTATTTGATATTTTTTTTATAAGGCTAAACATATATTTTTTAAATTGTTTATATATTTATTGTTTAATTAATATTATAATAAAAAATTGCAAGGTGTATATTTTTAATTTGTACCTTACTACACACACATTAATTTAGTTCAAAAAATTTTGATAGTTAATAAAATAAATGAGTCTTTTTGTACTATATATATATATATATATATATATATATTATTTATTTAATGTTTTTATAATTAAAAATATAAATATTTTGGAAATATATACAATTTGTTATTTAATGTTTATTTTGTTGAAACTGAGTCCCACATCTTTCTCTCGACATTTTCAAAGAATAAGCGACACAACTCCTCCGTAGTCCTCCATCATTCTCTCGACACCGACGCAACATAAACATATTCATACAAAGCAATAATTTGTTATATGCAAATTTAATGTATAGTCACATTAATATCTGTTAATGTCAAATTAATATCTGTAAACATTTATTGACCGGTATTCAATTAGTTCAAATAAAAATGTTATAGATTTTATGTATACTGATACTAATTTACAAGACATTTGAATACAAGTATATATTTGACTATACTTTAATTACTATGTTTAATTAAATGACGCATAGGCTCCCTTATAAATACCCTAGAATTGACTATCAATATGATTCATACTAGATTAAAATATATAAGATATCCAGCTCTTCTGACATACATTATTTCCTACATGAATTAATGTCGATGACTTTTTGGTGGGTTTGAGAAGTTCCACCAATATGGATGAGTAGATGTCACATATTTTATCACCGCTATAGCTATTAACTCATAATTTATATACCCATGGACTTGATATTGTTTACTTATTGCATGCTAACCATAGAATTGTTTACTTGAGTAAACACTATAAACTATTTACTTATTGTAATCTTAGATAATGAAGAAACTTTGATAATTAATCCAAATAATCAATATCTATGAAATGATAACCAGATTCATAGAGTTAACTTTATTACTTGTTAAACTCATATACATGTGATACATTTTACCATGCTATAAAATAACTAACACTTGCATTGATTTTTGTAGTGTCTTGTCTCTCAATAATTTCAATAGTTAATGGTCTTTGAGCTATTATAATTACAATGTTTCTTAGATTTAGACCTCTTGTTTTTTGATTTTCTTTGATGCTTTCTCTTGGTTGAATTTCTTTCAATTAAATTTGTATATAATTCTAAAGAGGTTGATGTTTCACTTGTCTATCTCTATTGAATCTCTTTGCTGAGAGATCATAAACATCATTGAATTTCAATTTATTAGTTCTTGATGAACTATGCACACCTATAATTGTAATATGTTAATTTTTGATAGAGAACACAAAAGTATCAATAAACATACTTCATCATTGACTTCAATACCAATTAAAATTTAATTGGATCATGATTGTGTTGACTTCATTGAGTTGTTGGGTCACTGATGTGCTTTCTATCAACTTCAGATTGAAAAAACACCCCATCATGTGCACATTTTTAGCATCAATTAGTTTTTCATATATACTAGCAAGAGCCTTTGTAAGCCTTACTATGCTCTTCTCATTTTTTATATGGAAAGTAAGTTGGTACGATATCATATTTTAGATGAATACAATTGCTAGTATGTGCTCTTCTTTCTTCATAGACTTTATCATCTTTTTCAAAAGGGGATATAGATTTTTCTAGTATATATAATCCTTCATCTATGTTTTCTAGAATCCAAATTTTGTTTCATAGATTTTTTTTATTTTCACTTTTCCTTCATATGCAGTCATTACTATCTAAAAAATATGAATTCTTTTAGACAATTCTTGCAAAACATGGTGTATGAGAATCGAGAACACCTCTTTTGACATGCTGAAATTGTCTGCAAAATGTTTACTATTTATTAAATTCATTATTATCATTAATAGTAACTTCGCCCAATGGTGCATCATAATGCACAACCTAAACCTCCAATACTAATTGTTGAGAATAACTTGATTTCCTATTTGTTAGATATATTAAAGAGAACAAATATATATATATATTAAATGAAACACAAAGTTTACATTGTTCAACACATTCTTACCTATATTATGGGCTCTTCTCTTTTCCTCTCTTATTCACTATTAATTAGGCGAATGCAAAAGATGTTAAAAATATATACTTTTGAAATCTCAATCCTTATTATATGTTGATCTATGCTAGAAAAATAATAAAACAAAAAAAAGAGGTAATGCTTCTTTTTTTGACAAAAATGGGGAGTAGACATCCCCCATTTTGACATTAAATATCTAAACCACTTATATATGTTTTATATTTTGGCACATGTGTTTCATAAAAGAAGATTCTTTAATTTTTGTTTCATGATAATTAGATCACAAATCTATTTTACATAATACTTTATTATATCCAACTATTCAAACAATTCATTAATTCTTAGAATAAGATATTTGTTTTTGATTATTATTATAAATAAATCATGAATATAGATAATTTGTCAAAAAAATATATTTACAAAGATTCTCGCCACCAAAATAGTTTCAACTTGTTTAATTTTACAAGATTTATTTATAATATTGGTTAGTCATTCATTATTTCATTTATATAAAACTCTAACAACTTCCATATTTAACATAGAGGATATAAGAAAGCATTATCTTTCATAAATATTATAAATGATATTATTCAACTAATTTAAAACTTTGATTATAACAATCTATGGTATTTAAAAAAATAAAAAATAAATAAAAATAAAAAAATCAAAAAATCAAAAAAATCAAAAAAATCAAAAAATAAAAAATAAAAAAATAAAAAAAATAAAAAAATAAAAAAAATAAAAAAATAAAAAAAAATAATATAATAAAAAACTAAAATACAAACAAAAAATAAAAAACAAACAAAAAAATAAAACAAATAAAAAATAAAAAATAAAAAAAACAAAAAAACAACTTTGGTATTTTCTTTTAACTACCATTTCCTTCTTAGATACACATCAATCCCATATAATTCTAGGTCTAACATATCAAAAGTTAATTCCTCCATATTTCATAATAGTATATACTAATTAACGATTTGATATGAGTAAATTGCATCTCTAGATGAAAGAAATAATATAGAAGTCTTCTATTTTTTTTTGAACCACTCTCATTTTCTCCAAAAATATATTAGATATAAGTGAATATGTTGTTCCTAGTTCAAAGAAATTGTATAAGTGTTTTGTGCTTTGTGTTTCTCCAAAAACACAAAACATAAATTATTACTTTGCTTCGCATAGATCTTTAAAATGACACTAGTTGAAAATCATGACTAAAACACAAGGCATATTTTAGATCCATTATAAATTATGTTGCTCTTGATTAATATATCTATTAATAAATTATTAGTTATGTGAATCTAAATTACAATTAGCATTGAAGGATCACATTCTAGGCTCTTTTTGATTGTTAAATAAAATATCATTGGAATTCCTTCAAGAGTGCTTTATGTCTTGTGTTTCTACTTCTTTTCTTTTGAGAAATTAGAATATATATAAATTCTCGCATCACAACTATAAAATTATGGGTGTTTGAGATATAATTCTTTTTGGCACACAATTACATTCCGTCACATACTTTGCAAGCTATCCTTGGAGTCCAAGGTTCTAAATCTCTTCAGTTCACTAACTTGATCTTCACATATTTCACTATCTTGGATTGTCTCAGCCATTGTTTTCAAATAATTTTTCATTTATGATTGCTTCATAAAAATCAACATCTGAATTCAATTCTCAGCCATTTTTCGAAAAGGTCAATTTCTTTCATTATTATTCATAACTTATAAAAAAAATTTTACTAAGTTCTCAACATCAGTAGTATGCTAAGCAACAATCACACTAGCTTGAGTTAATCTAAAAAAACTTCTCATGTTCTATTTCTTCGATGGGATGCTGGAAATTATTCAAACATTACTATATAGCTTATAATTTATGCAACTATTTTTCTAAGCATCAGTTAATTTGTTTAACTCAAGATTTAGTTCATCCATTATCATAATTTCTTATATAAATTCTTTAGTCTTTTGTTTTTCAACCATTACTAGGAAATGTCTAGCCTGATCTCTTACTAATTTTCACAAAATACTCATTAGTTAGTTGCATCATTTCTTTCATAAATAGGCATTACCCTATTTCTCTCTCTCTCTCTCTCTATCTCTCTATCTCTTTCCCCATCTTTCTCTCTCTCCATCTCTCTATCCCTCTCCATCTTTCTATCCATCTCCATCTCTCTCTCTCTCTCAATCTCTCTCTCTCTCTCTCCATCTCACAGACACACACACTCTGTCTTTCTCTCTGTCTCTCTCTCTCTCTCTCTCCATCTCTCTATCCATCTCCATCTCTCTCACTCTCCCCATCTCACACACTCTCTCTCCATATCTCTCTCTCTCCATCTCAGTCTCTCTCTCCATATCTCTCTCTCTCTCCATCTCTCTCTCTCTCTCTCTTGCTCTCTCTCCCTCAGCTCTCTCTCTCTCTCTTTCTCCCTCCGCTCTCTCTCCACCTTTCTTCTTCCCTCTCTCTCTCTATCTCCCTCACTCTCTCTTCTCTCTCTCACTCTCTCTCCTCTTTCTCTCCCTTTCTCTTTCTCCCTCTCTCTCTCAACTTTTCCTATGCCACAATAATGATACATCTTCATTACATAATATTTATTATTTATTTTGATCATATTGTAGGTTTACATTATTTTCTCTTTACTTGACATGTGTGAAATAGTAGATTCAACTTTAAATATGACTATTTTTTTATTATACATGTGTTGGGTGAAATAAATTCAGATTTATAAAAATTTTATCATAGTATTTCATGAGAAACGGCACCATATAAATTAAAATCAGATTTCTTTATGTATTATTTAGGAGTAAAATAAAAGCAAACATTAAAAAACAATAATAAAATGATATATTTATCAATCAAACTAGAATAAATATATCAAATCAAACTCAATTTTAATCAAACTAGTTAGATCGAATTAGTTTTAACCTCTATCTCATTCTCTTTGACATATAATTTGTCAAATTCCATGACTGAATATTTGAGACCTTGGAAGAAGTTGATGTTAAGAGACTGTGGAATATGGTGATGATGAAGTACCACTAGGTGAGCTCCATGTCAAGGTGCTTGGTGTATTTTTCCAAGCATAGATATGATTAATCCAATGTCATTTTTATATTTAGCTTATTTTATCAACTAGAGTCTCTTGTTGGCCAAAAATAATGACATAGAGTGATCTTTTGTTTTTTTTTACATCTAACCACTTCTTCACACAATTATATCTACCTTTATGCCGTCACTTTCCAAAATGTAACAAAAAAATCAAGGTGTCTATCATCAATTAATTTCATACAAATATATATATTTATATATGTATGTATGTATATTAAATATATGTTATTATATTTATACATAGTTATGTTTATGCATACTATTTTTATAGTTATAGATATAGTAAAATATATTTATATACAAAATTTGAATTATATCACACATGCATATTCATGTATAGTAATGTTTAAATACACTTATTGATTTGAGGAACTTGAATATATAAAGATTTATACATTTATATATAACTATATATAAATGTATTTAACAATATGTATATCAACATATTACTATATATAAATATATTTAGCTACACCAATACCTATACATAGCCATAAGTCTAAATATATATAATAACATGAAAAACTAAATATAATGACATCTACAACATGTATAACTACATGTTTCAGAAACTTAATATCCGTTCATATTATTCATCTCATTCATATATATATATATATATATATATATATATATTTGATATTGTATAAATTTTAGCATATTTCCATATAATTTAGGATGTTAAAATTTAATTTTTTCAACCTTAAATTTATTTTTAATGTATTTTTATATGTTTGTATAAATCATTATGATTTAATCTGTTTAGGGTTTGTATTTTTGTTTAACTAAATATCATTTAACTAAAATTGATTTCTAATAAAATATATATTTGTTAAAATTCATGTTGTGAATTTCAAAACAAATAACAATATGTTTGTGTAATAAATATTATAAAAATTTCTAAAATATATATGTGATGTAGTTTCAATTTTCAAAGATAAAACATTAAAAATAAAATTTATTTACCAAATAAAATTTGCACCTCATAATATGCAATACGTTATATTTATTATAAATAAATAATGTTTAAAATATATCTAGTAATTACAAATAAAAACATTGTAGTGTATTCAATTTAAAAAAAAATTAAAAATAATTATTTAAAAAAACAAATTCATATATTTATAAGGTCATTTATATATTTTGAATAAAAAAAATAACTTGTAGAAAAATTTATTCATGTATTTATATGGTAACCTATTTTGTTTGAACATAATTAAAGAAATAATTGATTTTTTTACAAAACATTAAAGACATGTATTTATATGCACTACATTATAATTATTTGAATTTTAAAGTTTTTAAAAATTTATTAATACCAATAAATAATAGTTAGAAAATTTTCATTGACATTAATATTTTAATAAAAAAATTATATAAAAAAACAAAAACAATATTATCTATTTATGACAATATTTTAATTATTAACATAATTGTAAAACAACATAATTTACGAATATGTCATTTTCATTTATTTATATGAGTATAATGATAGTAATTTTAATATAAATTTTAAAAAAACAACTATTTGAATAAAATACAAGCTCATATAGTTAATTCATAATTTCATTTTATGCATTAATATACTTCACACACACACACACCCACCCATATACACACACACAAATTTATTTTAAATATAAAGAATATACAATATTTTATAAATTGTGTACCATATATAATATTTTATTTTAATTAAATTTTCAAAATCATAAAATTTTAAATACATTTACATCACACACACACACACACACATATATATAATTGTTTCATGTGTAATTCTAAAAAAATATTATGTATATAGGTATATGTGTGTGTTTGTGTGGGTGTTTAGTAGTATATGCATTCATACAAGTATATACACACTACTATGAAAATGTAGATACATGTGTGAATATATACAAAAGTACAAAAATGTGTATTGTGATATAATGTATAGTAATGTATATGGAATTATAAATGTGTGTCTGTAGGTTAGTGTATATGCACATATATTTTTATGCATATATATGTAAATATTAACATTATTTTTGAGAAGAAAAATACTTGAGCACATAATTATTAACATGTTCCACAATTAATGAGAGCACGAGCAAAAAGTGACATTATTGCAAGATATTCTAATCTCCCATCTATAACACTTTACCTCATATTTTGATGAGAGTACTACTTGTAATTATAAGGTTCATTCAATACTACTTACCTTGGAGTTACATTTTCATTCAATAATATAATTTGTTCAAATAAAAAAATCTATCTAATATCTTCTTCAACAACTCTTCTATCTTTTTTTTCTAGTCTTGATAAGCTATTTTAAATTTTGATTATATGTAAATTTCTTATCTAATATCTATAGTTCAAACTATTGAAATAGTAAAATCCATAAAATCAATCTACGCATGATATCTTTCTTTTCTATGAGATATTTGATTATAGAATATTTAATATATACTAAGACTTTCGTTTCCCACTAAATATGATATTAACTTGCCAAAAGAAAAGATTGTTTATACAAGTTCTTTCTCTATAGTGGTTTAATTCAATTAGGCATTTGAGAGTGTGTTGTTATCATAGTTTATGTACCCTATTTATAATTAATTGTATAACAATTTAAAACTATTCATAATTATATTTAACTACATTTTAAACTATGTAAACCATCTTTATAACTTTATTAATAACTATATATAATTATTTTTTTAACTATATAATATTTTATAACTAAATGAGTAATTCGATATAACTATATTTTTAACAAAATATATCGTACGTATAATAATATATAACTATATTTAATTGTAGTTTATGATATGTATAACTATAAAAAGTTATATATAACTATATCTTTAACTACATACATATTTATAACTATATGTGTATAATAATATATAAATATTTGTATAACTAAGTAACACACTATATAATTAAATATAATTAAATTTGTATCTATGCATACATATATGTATTCATATAATTAAATCTATATATTTATTTATAACTATGTATATATTTATGTATAACTACTTATAACTACTTGTATGAATATATCTATATATAGTATTTAACTCTTTTTTTAATTATGTATACTATATGTATAAGAACATATAGAGGTTGATCTCTCTATATGATGACCATCTCTTGAAGGTCTATTGATTCTGTTTCTTTCTCTCATCAGATCTCTTTACTGCCATACGACGAAGAATTTTAGATTTAGTGGAAGAAATAGGATTTACGTTCACAAAGCTATTTAGCAGGTTTTTTGTTAACAAGGAGATGAGGATTTTGATGCTAGGTCTTGATGCTCATGGAAAGACAATCATTCTATATAAGTTGAAGCTAGGTGAAATTGTCACCACAATTCCTATTATTTTCTTCAATGTAGAGACTATTAAATAGAAAAGCATTAATTTCATTGTGTGGGATTTCGGGGGTCAAGACAAGATTCGCCCTTTCTGAAAAGATTACTTCCAAAATACCCAAGGTCTCATATTTGTTGTAGATAGTAATGATAGAGATCGAGTAGTTGAAGCTAGAGATGAGTTGCATAGGATGATAACGAGGAAAAGCTTCGAGATGTAGTTTTGCTTGTGTTTGCCAATAAGGAAGATCTTCCCAATGCGATGAATGAAACTGAAATTACTGACAATCTAGGACTTCACTCTCTTCTCCAAAGCCATGGGCAGATTTAGAGCAACAATGCTACCTCTGGCGAGGGCCTGTATGATGGTATTGATCGGCTTTCCAATTACATTACCAGCAAATCATAAACAATATAAGTAGGATGAAGTAAACTTTGGTGACATATCTGGATGTTGATCTAATCTTTGCCTATTTTTCTTGAGTTTTGTTCTATTATGTGGATGGCATCATCTGTTTCCAGGGGGATTCAAATTCTATTTATATTTATATATTACATGCCTGAAATACAAGTTCGCATTTACTTTGTTGTGATCTGTTGTAAGCCGAACTTGTTTATTTTCTGTTTTGTGCGTTTTTGCCATTGGATCCCAAAGGTATAAAAACATATAACTATAAATAATTGTCTTTGACTATATTTATTACTATAAAAGCATTATACATAACTATATTTAAATATATAATTTACAACTTATATTTAATATACATTTGTATATTTTAGTATTCTAAAATATATTTTACTATATCTAGTCCTATACATAACTATATGTAAAGATATATAAAATTATATAAATAAATATATATACCTAATTGTATAAATATAGGTATAACTATATGGGTAAATATATGTATAATCACATGTAACTATATTTATAATTACTTGTATAATAACATACAATATTATATTAACTATATGTGTATAACTATATATAAATATTCATATAACTATAAATAAATAATTGTATAACTATATAACACTATATAATTAAATATAACTATATTTGTACGTATGTATTCATATATGTAAATCTATATATTTTTTTATAACTTTATATATTTATGTATAACTATTTGTATGAATATATCTATATATAACTATATGTTTAACTATATAAAAATATTTATAGCTATATATTTTATATGTATAATAACATATAACTATAAATAATCGTATCTTATTATATGTATTACTATAAAAGCTATATACATAACTATATTTAAATATATAATTTAAAACTTATATTTAATATACCTTTGTATATATTAGTATTCAAAAATGTATTTTATTATATCTATACATATACATAACTATATGTATAGATATATAAAATTATATAAATAAATATATATACCTACATGTATAAATATAAGTTTAACTATACGTGTAACTAACTATATGTTTAACTATTTATACATATATGTAAATATATATATTTGTTTATAACTTTCCATATATTTATGTATAACAAAATATAAATACTCATGTGAATATATATATATATATATATATATATAACTAAATGTTTAATGATATATAATTTTTAATAACTATATATATATATATTATATGCATAATAACATATAACTATACACAATTTTATATTATTAATGTATAACCTATATTTAAATATATAATTAACAACATATATATTAGTATAAAAAATGTATTTTAGTATATCCATTCCTATACATAACTATATGTATAAATATATGAAATTATATGATCAAATATATATACATACATGTATAAATATAAGTTTAACTATACATATTACTATATGTATAACCACATGTAACTATATTTATAATTACATGTATAGCAACATACAACATTAATTTTAAATTACATGTGTATAACTATATATAAATATTTGTAAAACTAAATAAACTTTATATAATTAAATATAACTATATTTTTAACTATTTATACATATATCTATACATATTTAAATCTATATATTTATTTATAACATTGTATATATTTATCTATAACTAAATTTAACTACCCGTATGAATATATATATATATATAACTAAATGTTTAATGATATATAATTTTTTATAACTATATATATTATATGTATTCTAACATATAACAATAAATAATTCTATCTTACTATATGTATAACTATAAAAATGTCATACATAAATATATTTAAATATATAATTTACAATATTTATTTAATATACATTTTTAAATATTAGTATAAAAATGCATTTTAGTATATACATACCTATACATAACTTTATGTATAAATATATGAAATTATATGATAAAATATATATACATACATGTATAAATATAAGTTTAACTATACGTGTAACTATATGTATAATTATATGTAACAATATTTATAATTATATGTATAAAAACATACACCATAATGTTTAGCTATATGTGTATAACTATATATACATATTCTTATAACTATAAATAACTCTATATAAATAAATATAACTTTATTTTTAATTATGTATACATATATGTAAATCTATATAATTGTTTATAACTTTGTATAGATTTATTTATATTTACTTATAACTAGTTGTATGCATATATCTATATATAATTATATGGTTAACTATATGTAATTATTTATAACTACATTTACTATATGTATTCTAACATATAATTATATATGGGATACTACTAATTTGTTGCACTAACTTGAAATTAAATGGCAAAAGATATAATAACAACAATATGTAAGCACATAGCATGAGAGTGCCTGTTGATCAGGCTCATATATGGTATAATACAAATAAGGGTCGTACTCTTACCTAATCCCAGCCCTTGGGCCTCAAGCTCAAATATGAAGTTATGTATGATAAATGATGTAATATTAGATAGATTTAGTTAGAAAAAATTTTATTTTCTTTTATATAATTTTTAATTCTAACACCACACTCTCTATCACTCTCTGTCTCTCTCTAATTATTTCTGTCACTCTATTCATCTTTTTCTTTATATGTCACACACTCTCTCTTGTTATTTTCTTTCTCGCTCTTCTTTCTTGCTTGTTCTCTCTCTCTCCCCCCTCTCTCCCTCTCCCTCTTCCTCTCTCTCTCTCTCTCTCTCTCTTTCACTCTCTATCCCTTTCACCATTTCTCCCCCCCTCTCTCTTCCTTTCACCATTTCTCTCCCCCTCTCTCTCCCCTCGTCTCTCTCCTCTCTCTCTCTCTCTCCGCACATATTCCCATTTCTCTGTCCTCTCTCTCCCCACCTTCTCTCTCTCTATCTCTCTCTCTTGCTCTCTCTCTCTCTCTCTCTCTTGCTCTCTCTCTCTCTCTCTCTCCCTGTCCCCCTTCAAACTTTAAATGTCTTTCTTTTTTGCTTTCCTTTCTTGTGTATCATCATATTTTGCTCCCTTTATCTAGTATTACTGTGATATCTAGTAATCTTTATTGTGCTACAAATGGCTTTATCTATTTATGTAGATTCTTAAAATGCATTGCCTCGATATTCATGATATTTAATTTTTAAATATTCATCTATAAAAAATTTTAAGTAAATATTAGTATATTTTGAAGTAATAGAATGGTTAATTCAAAATAATGATTGATCATTAATTTTTGTAAATAAAACAGGGAAAAATGAGTACAGATCATCAGTGGTTGTACATAAGGTTTATTAATTGATTTTTGAATAAATATTTTTTGAGTGGGCTTGAAACTTTCATCAATTTTGCATGTAGTCAATCAAGATGGATGGATGGAAAAAAAAATAAAGTGTTCATCTATTCTTCGCAAGTGTAAGAATATCCCTTTTCATGCAAACACTATAAGATACCATTTGGCAAAATATGGCTTTGTGCCAAATTATTTTGTTTGGATTTCTCATGGGGAAAGTACAAAGGCTCTGAACATTGACCAAAATGAGGATACTTAATCATTTGCTTGCGGTGAAGAATCATCAAATACATACCATAGAATGATCACGCTAGCTACTGGTGCTGACTTCAATATGAAGTACGTGGATGAACCACCTAATCCTAAAGCTTAGAAATTTTATGAAATGCTTAAAGCTACAGATAAAGCATTGTGGCTTGGTTATAAACACATTCACAATTGTCACTTGTGGCTCGACTTATGAGCATTAAGTCAAAAAATCATATGTTTGAGAAATTATTTGATTAGGTGACAGAACTAATGAAGAAGATTGTTCCAGATAATAATTTGATCACTAATAACTTTTACAACACTAAAAAATTACTACGAGGAATGGAGCCAAAAAAATTGATTGTTGTTTAAAAGAATGTATGTTATATTGGGGTGGTGATAGTGATTTAATTAGTTGTATGTTTTGTGATCATCCTCGATTTAAAAAGGTACCTCGTGTTGAAGATATGCCACAAAAATAGAAGGTTGTATTTAAGAAGATGTATTATTTTCCATTAATTACTCGATTACAAAGACTATATATATCAAATGCTACAACAAATGTTATGAGGTGGCATTATGAGAATGAGGTTGAAGAAGGGGTAATGCATCATCCATCAGATTCACTTGCTTGGAAGCATTTTAATTATTTACATCAACATTTTGCAGCTGAAAGTCGAAATATGAGATTAGGTCTCTACACTGATGGATTTCAGCCATTTGGGCAATCTGGACAACACTATTCAACATGGCCAGTCATAGTGACACCATGTAACTGCCTCCAAGATTGTGTATGAAGGAGCAATATATGTTTTTCTTAATATTGGTTCTAGGGCCAAAAATTCTTAAAGACATGCTGGATGTTTTCATACAGCTTCTTATTGCAAAGTTAAATCATTTGTGATATTTTGGCATTGATACATATGATATCTAAAAAAAGCAAATTTCCATTATACAGGCAGCCCTTATGTGGACGGTAGGTGACTTTATTGCATATTCAATGTTGTCTGGCTAGAATACTGTAGGATGATTCATATTCTCGTATTGCATGATAAATTCTAATGCATTTACCCTCTAATTTAGTGGTAAACAATTTTGACTTTATTGTATATTTAAAGAATCATCCATTTTGAAGAAATAGAACTACATTTTGAAAAAATAAAATTGTGATGATAGTTGCACTAGCAATTCGTTCAAGAGATAATATTATTATAGAGTTTTAGAGATTAGGTTTGAAGAAGGTAACTTAAAAGGATGCTACTAAAAGTAATGGACCAATATATACAATATTTGGCTGGAGGAAATGTAGTATATTTTGGGATTTGCCGTATTGGAAGTCCAATTTAATTCGTCATAACTTAAATGTAATACATATTCAAAAAATTGTATTTGACAATGTTTTCAACATCATCCTTAATGTAGATGGAAAAACAAAAAAAAATACTTTAAAATCAAGATAAGAGCAGAATGATTACTATTGACATCCTGGATTGAAACTGAATGTGGCAACAGAAAAATTTCCTAAAGCTTGCTACATGCTTTATAAGATGGCAAGATAGATATTGTGTGAATAGGTTAAAAATTTGAAATTCTATGATGGATATGTGTCAAAAATGGGTAGAAGTGTGGATATGAAGAATCTTAAGTTATTTGGAATGAAAAGTCATGACTGTCATGTATTTATGCAAAGATTAATACCAAAAGAATTATGTGAATTACTTCTCCTAAGTGTTTGAAAGGTCGTTACAGAACTTTATTTTTTTTTCAAATAGCTAATTGTAACCACAATCAAAATAAATGACATGGTGAGGCTGGAGAATGATATTTCACTTATTATTTATTAACTTGAACAGATATTCCCACCAAGTTTTTTGACTCAATGGAGCATTTGAAGGTCCATTTGGCATATGAAGCAAGGATAGCAAAGCCAGTGCAATACAGGTGGATGTATCCTTTTGAGAGGTAATACATATAATTTGCTGCATTTTATTATTTTGTACATAAAGTAATATTGTAAAATAATATAATTTGCTGCATTTTGAGAGGTAAATAACATTGTGGTTGTAGGTATCTTCGTAAGTTGAAAATGAATGTTAGAAATAAGGCAAAAGTTGAAGGTTCAATTTATAATGCATCATTAGTAGAAGAAGCATCATCATTTTGTTCATATTATTTTGAGGATTATGTCAATACAAAGTATAGAAATATGCTTCGGAATGATGAAGGTAATGTGATGGTAGAAGATGATTCTGTGAACAAACTATCTATCTTCAAGAACTCTGGAAGAGCATTTGGAAGAGGAATAAAAAGATGTATGACAGATGAAGATTACAAAGCAACCCGAAGCTATGTCTTACTTAATAGTGAGGAGGCTGCACCATATATTGAGTATGTTTTCACAAAATGGTTGTAGGTTTAATCATAGTTTAATTTTATCTTTAATATGAATTATTAAAAATTGATATATATATTTTTATCTCTTTTTATATTTGTGTAGTATTTATGTCAAGTAGTTAAAATATAGGCAACCAGCAATTTCTAACAATGATGTCATCTATATGCTAGATTTTGAATTTTTGAATTGGTTCAAACATTATGTGAGAATTATTAAGTTTTAAATTTTTAAATTATTTAATTTAATATTATCTTTTATTTGTTAATATTAATTTTTAAATTTATGTCACTGGCAATTGATCCTTCAAATAGAGATTCAAATATTTTCATTTAGAATCTAAGTAAAGGTCCATTTAAATATGTGACAACCTATCTTGGGTATTTTGTTAATGGATATAAATTTCACATAATCAGGCATAGTTATTCTAAAATAACAATGAATAGTAGTGTATGCATTAAAGGCGCAGGTTATAATGTAGATGAGATTGATTTATGGTCAACTCAAAGAAGTTATTAAGTTGGAGTATCCTGGACTCGAAAATAACAGGATTGTATATTTAAGTGCGAGTAGTTTGATCCTACGCGAAATGTGGGCACAAAGATTCATTCGGATTATAAGCTATTGGATGTTAACCATAAACACAGATATAATCGATATTAGCCATTTATTATGGTAGTTCAAGCCACTCAAGTATATTATTGTACATATCCGAGTTTATCTCGTGATAAGAGTGATTGGTGGGTGATTTGCAAAATCAAAGCTCTATCAAAATTTGAAGATCCAACATCACAACAAAGAAGTGCAGAATTAGATATTGCACTGGCATTCCAAGAAGATGACATAAAAATATTGTCTCTGTGAATGTAGATGAAGTTCCAAAAAATTTATGTGTCTCAAATGGTAGCATAATAGAAATTGAAGATGATCAATTTTTATTTGAAGATGAGTTCGAACTTCTATCGGAATCAGACAAAATATCAGAAGATCCATTGGAGGATGACAGTGATGCCAATAATTAAATTCTTATAATTTGTATTATAATATTAAACTATCAAAAAAAATTTATATTTTGTTGAAATCTATCGGTGCATTTTATTCTAAAATGCATGCTTGTTCATCATATCTCTATTGTTTGTTCTATATTTTATTTTGTATCGCAAATTGTGCGTAAAGGATGTGGCCATGATGGAGATGGACGTGGACACATAAATGAACCAAATTCTTCTAGTATGCTACATCATGTTCATTTCTATCACCATATCTAGACTTTAAAATCACAATGACTATCTTCATTTCTATCACCCTCACCATCATTGAGACCTCTACTATCACCTTATCAGATGTAAGCCCACCACCCATTGTTCTTACCTCCACATACTTTTGATCCATCTCTATCTTCTACACCACATTTACACCAATAGTTTTCTCATTTACAAAACCAACGACATCATTAAATGATCTGCCTTCCTCTGTAGTCAATGCAAAGTTAGAAATTGAGATTGTGGATGGAAGGTAAAAGAAAAATGTAAAAATGACTTGAAAAAAAATTTGATGTTTCTGTTAGTGGTTTTTTATATTGTTATGATTAACTCTTTTTCAATGTTATTTATTTATTCATACAGTTTTATTCCATCTCACAAGTGTTCGACTATAATTACAAAGTCTTTCAAGAAAATGAATGATTCTAAAGCATTCCCTGGAAGAAAGTTTCTGAATCAACAAAAGAGTCCTATTTTAATGACTTTCAGGTAAAAATGATAAAACAAACGCATTAAAAAATAATTATAATTACTTAACTATTATGTTGGTTATTATTCAAGCAGTAAATAATAAAATTTTGTTGTTAATATAAATTCTTTTGTGATTTTTCTATATATAAATCAATACACATGGGCACTCAAATTTGATGGAAAGATAAAGTCATTATGAGAGATCAAAGCTGCTCAATGATATTCTTTTTATCCATAAATTGAAGAATATCAAAGAAATGCCTGATTTTATATCAGAGGATGACTGGCCCGAGTGGCTTAAGTATTGGAGGAGCCAGATGTGAAGAAAAAATCTGATATTGCCAGCAAAAATCGATGAAGTGAGGTAGCTAGACTAGGAACATGAAGTTGTCAACACACATGAGGGTCAAAGTCGAGTATTGAATATGCTGAGATATGGTACACTTTTAAAATTTTAAACATATTATTTAGTGGTTGTCCTAATAGTCCAATAAATCAAATCTTTGCATGGTTTTATTAATTTTGTTAATTTTTTTGATAATTTTTTTTAATGACTTAATAAAAATATATTCTAGGCTGGAGAATTGGGTCGAGATCCAAATTTTTATGAGATTATTAGGAAGATGCATGTGAAGAAAGTGGATGGTTAGTTCGTTGATAACAAGTCTTAGATGATTGCTATAAGAACTTGTTATATTAATAAGATTTTATAATACTACAATACATTTTGAAAATTATTTGGAATGCAAAATATTTATTTAATTTTTGTATATCTAGAATAGTTTTTTCTCTATTTTATCTCAGGACCTAATGGCAGAACGTGTGACAGTTGCTCATTAACAAGTTGTGCATTCTATGGATCTTCAACCAAGTGACTATGATCCTATTTATTTGGAGACCATAGAGGTCATAAAAAGCAGCGAGTGAATAAAATTAGCTCGAATGTAGTGGCATTTTGTTGTAACAATCGTGCTTCTAATTCATCTGTCTTAGTAATGGTGGATGAGGCAGTCAAACAACAAGCAATGGAAATAAATGAACATATTGTAGCTATGGAGACCAAAATGAAAAAGAAGGATGAGTAGATATCTCATTTGAAGGAAGAAATATATAAATTAAAGAATAGAAGGATGAGCATATATCTAATATTGAAGGAAGAAATATATGAAATTAAAGAATAGAAGGATGATCAGTTTACTAATTTGATGGAAGAAATGCAAGAAATTAAAGAAATGAATGATGAGATGAAAGAAATTAAGAATATAATGCAACAGTAGATGTCCTATATGGAGTCACGGTTAGTGGTATTGGCACAACAGATAGCATTCCAAGATCCAGCTGCGAAACCTCATAGGACAGGCTAGCATTCCCTACAAATTATGAGGATGATTTCATATGAGAATTACATCTGAACTATTATTTATTTGTCTATCTGTAGCAAATAATTATGAAATTTTTTTGCAGGTTACAATTTTTTTATTCTAGTTTAGTTCTTTGCTTTTTCAATTAACCTAATTATGAATCTTTGTAGGACATTATCTGAGACACATGAAAAAATTCTTATTCAGAGCATTCATACATTGCCATGGTCCTTCCAATGCATGGGTCCCATATTTACCAATTTTAGTTTTATCAAAAGGAGGGCTAGCTTATTTTATTTTTATTATTCCTAAAACATTTTATTTTTGCACTCTCTTTCTCTCTAAATATAATTACTGGACATCTTTTGGATTTTTGTTAAAGTTGTATGACAATCAACTTTAATTTGTGTTTGTTCATGTCTATAATTATTATTTTTATATATCTGTGAATATGTTTGTGTGTCTCCAAATTCTTTGGGTAGAGTTTTAGCCTAGTATAGGTAAGTAAAAGCCTATATTTAGTAGTGGAAGAAGCAACACTAGCGGCAGCAGTGGTAGTGATGGTTGTAGCAGTGGTAGCAGCGGTAGCGGTAACAGAGCCGGCAACAGTGGCAGAGGCCGCATCAGTGGTAGCAGCGGTAGGCGACAGCGGTGGCAGCAATGGTAGTAGTGATAGTAGTGGTAGAGGGCACAGCCAAGGCAGTAGCAACATCAGTGACAATGGCACCGCGGAGGTAGCTACTGCATCAGTGGCAACGGCAGCATCGAAGGTAGCGGAGGCATCAGTGCCAGTGGTGGCGATAGTGGCGGCATCAGTAGTGGCGGCAGCAGAGGCATCATCGGCAGTGTCAACAACAGTGAGAGTGGCAGTAGTGGCAGGGGCGGTAGCAGCTGCAGCACTAGCAGAGGCGGCAGCATAGGCAGTAAAGACAATGCCGGTAGAAGCAGTAGATGTGGCAGAAGTGGCAGAAGCGACAATGGTAGTAGCGGCAGCAACAACGGCAACGACAAGAGCAGCAGCGACAACAGGAATGACAGCAACAACAACAAATGCAGTATCTACGTATGTATTTAGTCAGTATATACGTACATAAAATACTGTAGTATTTTATGTACGTATATACTAAGTATATATGTACTCAGTATTTATGTACGTATAATACTATAGTTTATATGTACATATACTGTAGTAATATATGTACGTGTGAAATGCTAGTATATATGTGAATATTTACTGTAGTAATATATTTATCAAAATATAGTTTTTTTTATTTATTTTGATTTGATTGAGTAGTATAAATTTCTTACATATATGGTACCACATTGTTTCCCATACGAAGCTTGTATGGGTGAAAAGTTTTTTCACATATATGACGTACATGTCGCAGACAGCTTTTTCACAGTAGAAATATGGTGATCAGAGGAGCAGAGGAGAGAGAAAGCAACGTCAATATATAGATAGATTATAATTTATGCATAGTCGGTAGATACATTGTTTAATAAGATGTAATATAATTTTGTTATTTTTTTGTTTTAGTTATTTAATATATTGTATTAGAATAAGTTATTAAATGAATTTTCATTGTTTAATTTAAAATTTTCATTTATAGTTTTTGTTTTTAGTCAATTTAATATAAAAATATTAAATTATTCAATTAAATTTTTATTGAAGCTGTATGACAATCAACTTTAATTTGTGTTTGTTCATGTCCATAATAGCTATTTTTTTATATCTGTAATTATATTTGTGTGTATACGAATTTTTTGGGTAAAGTTTTAGCCTTTTATAGGTATGTAAAAGCTTATTATCAGTAGTGGTAGCAGCAGCAGCAGTGGTAGTGACGACAGTAGTAGCGACGTAGCGTAGCGGCAGCGGTAGCAGCAGAGGTGGCATCAATAGCAATGGTGGTAGTAGCTGCATCGGCAGCAGCGACACCGGTCACTACTACGGCAGCATCAGCACTGGCCACTGTAGTGGCTACAACGGAGGCAGCAGCAGTAGTGGAAATAGTGGTGGCATCGGCTGAATTAGCGGCAGTGGCGACATCAAAGGCATCGATGACATTGAAGGCAGTGTCGACATTAGCGCCATGGGATGCAACAGTGGCGGCAGCCACAGTAGCGGTGGTAGTACCGGTAGCGGTGGCGGCAGGGGTGCCAGCAGTGCCAGTGGTGGCAGTGGCGCCAGTGGCGCCAACAGTGCTAGTGGTGGTAGCGGCGGCAGCGGTGCCAGCAGTGCCAGTGGTGGCAGCGACGGCAGCGGAGGTAGCGGCGGAAATGGCAGCAACAGTGGCAGTAGAGGCAGCACCGGTAGCAACAGTAGCATCTGCTGCACCGGCAGCATCAGTACACTGGCAACAACGGCACACCACCATCGACATCAGCAATGACAGTAGAGGTAGTGGCAGTGGCAGTAGCGGCAGCAGTGGCAGTGGCAGTGGCAGTGGCAGCGGTGGTAGCGACAGTGGAGGCAGCAGCAACATCAGCGTCGGCAACAGCGACAGCAGCCAACACAACAGTGAAATCAGTGACAACAGTAACGATAGTGGCAGTGATAATAGTGATGGTGGTAGTGGTAGTGGCAGTAGTGGCAGCAGTGGCAATGATAGCTGGAATAGTAGTAATGGCAAAAAATGTGGTATATACATATGTATATAGTAAGTATATACGTAAATATAATTCTATAGAATTTTATTTACATATATACTGAGTATATATGTACTTAGTATATATGTATGCATAATACTATAGTTTATATGTACATATATTGTAGTAATATATGTACGAGTTAAATGCTAGTATATTTGTACATATTAACTATAGTAATATATTTATCAAAACATAGTTTTTTTTAATTTTTTTGATTTGATTGAGTGGTTTAAATTTCTTACAGATGTGGTACTATATTTTTTCCCATATGAAGCTTGTATAAGTGAAAGGTTTTTTATTAAATATTACACACTGTGACTCGGATAGCTTTGTCGTAGTAGAAAGATGGTGATTGGAGGAGCTGAGGGAGAAAAAACAATGTCAATGCATGGATATATTATACTTTATGCACTGTCGATAGATACATGATGAATAAGATGTAATAAAATTATTGGGTTTTTTGTTTCAATTATGTAAAATATTGAATTAGAATAAATTAATAAATAATTTTATTTTTTGTTTCTTATTAATTATTTATACTTTCATTTTTTATTCAATTTGATATTAAAATAATAAATTATTTAATTATAACATTTTAAAATAAATTAAATTCTGAAAATATTTTTTTAAATTAAAACAGCTAGGGTAAAATCCGTTACTAAATTAGCGAGGGAAAAATTCCTTGCTAAATTAGCTAGGGAATTTTCCCAAGCTAATTTAGCAAGGAATTATTTATTTTAGCAATAGATATTTCCGCCACTAAATTTATTTAGCTAGGGACCATTTCCATTGCTAAAATTTAGTGACCATCACTTTAGCTTGGGAATCTTCCGTTGCTATTTTCATTTAGCGACGGAATATTATTTAGCTTGCTAATTTTGCTAGAGAATTTATCTTTTTTAGCAAAATATTTTTTCATCGCTAAATTTTTAGCTAGTGCCATTTTCCCTCACTAAATTTTAGCGACCAACACTTTAGATAGGGAACCGATCCATTGTTAATCCGTTGCTATATCCTATTTAGCGATGGAAAATGCCTATTTAGCTAGGTAATTGTCCCTAACTATATGAGATTTTTCTTTTGTGTTATCTATTTATCTCTCTATCTGCCTAATTATCTTTTTGTTTATTTATCTATCTTTATTTCTCAATCATTCTATCTGATTATGTATCTATATGTCTATCTATATATATGTCTATCTATCTATCTATATCTATATAATTATCTATATATCTAATTAGCTATATATCTACCTATCTATCTATCAATATATATTATACATATATAAATATTTATCTATCTATCTATCTATCTGGCTATCTATCTATATGCCTATCTATCTATTTTTCTATGTTTCTATGTGTCTATGTATCTATGTATCTAACTATCTCATTGTATATCTCTATATCTATCTATCTATCTATATCTATTTGTTTATCATTCTATCAATTTGTCTATATATAAATATATCTATCTATTTATCTATCTACCTATCTTTCTATCTATCTTTCAATCAATCAATATATATCTATCTATCTTTTTATCTATCTCTTTATCTATCTATATATCTAATTATCTACCTATATATCTATCTATGTATCTATCTGTCTATTTGTCTATATAATTTGTCAATTTATATATCAATATTTCTATCTAACAATTTATATATCTATCTATCTATCTAACTTTATATCTATCTGTCTATCTATTTGTCTATCGATCTATCTATATATCTTTATATCAATAAATCTATCTATATACCTATCTGTTTATCATTTTGTCTCTCTTTTTTCTATCTATATATCCATCTCTCTAACAATCTTACTAACTATCTATCTGTCTACATATCTGTATGTATATATATATATATATATATATATATATATCTATCTGTCTGTCTGTCTGTCTTTCTATCTATCTATCTATCTATATATCTATATGAGTATAAATCATTCTATATATGTATCTATCTATATATTAATCTATATATCTATTATATATATATCTATCTTTTTGCTTATCTATCGGCCTATCTATCTATCTAACTGTCTATCTATATGTCTATCTAATTATTTGTCTATTTATCTATTTATCTTTCAGTATTATTATATATCTATGTATCTGTCTATCTATCTATCTATTTATATTTTTATTTATCTATCTGTCTATCTATTTCTATTTAAATCTGTCTAAACATCTATCTTTTTTTTTGGAAAGTTTGTTTTATTAATAAAAAGCCCTCTCTTTTGGGGAGAAATATCATTTTTAATCTAGAACTACCCTTATCCCTTTTACACCCTTGAGTAAAATAAAATAAACAAGAGAAAATGTATTATGCTTGAAGTGACTTCTTTTTCTTTCTCTAAATGCACCCCATTACTTTGGATGTGTTTATACTGCTTTATACCTTGACTACTTTGTCTTTTATCTCTCTTTCCCTTATACTTTTTAGTTGGCTCCCTTCACATCAGCCTCCATAATCTTGCCTTAATAGAAATTTTACCAGCCTTTTATCTCTCTTTCCCTTATACTTTTTAGTTGGCTCCCTTCACATCAGCCTCCATAATCTTGCCTTAATAGAAATTTTTACCACCTTTTTGCTATTTTAACACATTCCTCCTATCTTAATATGCTTTTGACCTGCACATCAAGCACCAAAACCAAGGACACAAGAGTATATCTACTTTCTGACCGCATGTGCTTCTTCCTTGCAGTTTCTTGATCATCATCATATAGCATGCCAATCTCCCTAATATTGTACATCCCTACACTTCAAGCAACTATAGCTAATATTTATTGACTAAATCCACCATTGACCCCTTTTACATCCTTAATGAGATAAATAAAACAAGCATATTTTGCTTGCAGTGAATCTTCTTGTGTTTGGCATATCATCTTAGACTTTAGTCCATTTTCACAAAGCTTCCTTTGCCTTGATTGTATCCAATATTTATAAACCATAGCAGCTTTAACACACTCCTCTCCTCGTGCCAAGCTCTCCTTTTAAAACAACATTAAGCCAGAATGCTATTCCTTATCTGTAGATAGTTATAGCATGAAAAAAGAAAGAGTATTACACCTTTGGGTTCTCTTGTCTATACATCTATCTATCTATCTATATATCAATGAGTATTTCTCTATCTATTTGCCACTATATATCTCAATCTATATTCTATCTATCTGACGATCTATTTATATATATATATATATATATATTAATATCTATCTATCTATAAATCTATGAATCTATCTATGTATATATGTCAATATATATATATATATATATATCTATATCTATCTATCTGCCTATCTATCTATCTAGTATTAGTCCTAATTATATGGCATTCTCTATATCTACCTACCTACCTATCTGTTTTTTATATCTTTCTTTCTTAATCTATCTATCATTTGATTCTCTATATGCCTATCTATTTGTTATCTATCTATTTGTCTATTAATCTATCTATCTCTCTATCTATTTATTTTATCTTTTTACCTATCTATCTATCTAGCAAAAAATCTATCATCTGTATATCTATTTATCTATCTAAACATATATCTTTCTATCTATCTATTTGTATACTTATGTGTTTGTCTATGTGTCAATCATCTATCTGTCTGTCTATCTATCTATTAGTCTATCTATTTATCTTTCTATCTATATTATATATCTATCTATCTTTGTATTATCTATCTATCTATTTTATCTATCTCTTAATTTATCTATCTATCTCTCAATCAATCAATATATCTATCTTTCTATTATCTAGTTTCTATCTTCTAGTCATCTATCTATCAATCTCTATGTCTTTCTATTTATCATTCTATATATCTATCTATTTTTCTATCAATCTATCTATCTATTTGTAAATATTTATAAAAATCTATCGATCTTCTCCTCTCTCTATCTGTCTGTCTATATATCTATTATCTATCTATTAATTAATTTATCATCTGACTATCAATTTGTTTATAAAATATTTTATCAATTTGTTTATTTAATCTACAATCTATCGATCTATAATCTTATTGAATCTATCTTTTATATATCTTTCTATCTATTTTTCTATTTGCCTATCTAGCTATCAATCTATATTCTGTCTTTCTACGTACCTATCTAACTGTCTATTGATTTGTTTGTCTTTATGTCAATATTTTTGTCTGTTTGTTTGTTAATATGTCTATTTGTCTGTCAATCTATCTATCTATTTGTATATCTATCTGCTTATCTATCTATCTATATATCTATTATCTATATTTCAATCTATTTGCCTATCTACCTATGTATCAAGCAATCTATCTATCTATCTATCTATCTGACTATCTATCTATCTTCTATCAATCTATAGATCGATCTATTATCTATTTATTTCTATCTGTTTATCTATTTATCATTCTATCTAATTATCTATATTTGTGTCATCTATAATTTATCTATCTGTCTTTCCCTTTATCTATCTATGGTCTATCTATTTGTCTTTCTATTTATCTATTTTCTACTATCAGTCTATCTAATTGTCTATCAACCTATCTATCTATCTATCTGTCTATATATCTTTTAAACTAAATATTTCTATGTTTGTCATCTTTTTATCTTTCTATAAGTCTATCTATCTGTCTATCTTACTATTTGTCTATATGTCTATATATATATATAATATATATCTGTCTGTATGTCTATTTAACTCTATATATCTACCTTTCTATTGTCTATCTATCTATCAATATATCTATCTATCTATCTATCTACCATTCTATATATTTGTCTATCTATCTATCCTATATCTACTACTATTTCTATCTATGGATTTACTAATTTACTTATCTATCTTTCTAACTATCTATCTATTTGTCTATCTATTTGATTATCAATTTATCAATCTACTATGTATATATATTATATATATGTGTCAATTTTGCTATAACATCTCTTCATCTATAGTCTTTCCTATCTGTATATCTATATGTCTATTTATCTTCAATCATCAATCTATATATCTTGCTAGCTATTTATCTAATATCTATCTATTTGTCTATCTTTATGTCTATGTATCTATCTATATTTCTTTCTATCTATATATCTATATGTCTATCAATCGCCTATCCATATTTATATCATATTCTTTATAATCTATTGATCTATCTATCCATCTATCTATACATCTATGTGTGTGTGTGTGTGGTGTGTATATATATATATATATAATATATATCTATCTATATACCTATCTCTCTATTTTCAATCATTCATCAATATATCTTTTTAGCTTCTGTATATTTATCATTTATTTATTTATCTTTCTAGCTATCTATCTATCAATCATATTTCTATCTATCTATCTATTTTTCTCAATAATCATCAATCTTTCTTTCTTTCTTGTATCTTTGATCTATCTATCAACTATTTATACATCTATGTATATATCAATCAATCAATCCATCTATTTTTCTATTAATTGTGCATCAATTTGTCCTATCTTCTATCTATGAATCTATCTTGCAATCTTTTTATTATTAAGCATATTTATCTATCTTTCTTTATATCTATTTGTCTTTCTATTTGTCTATCTATATATCTAACTGTCTATCAATCTATCTCTCTATATGTCAACCAACCTATTTGTCTATCAATCTTTCTATTTGTCTTT
>JAREIK010001624.1:29292-69899 GCA_029783825.1 Sapria himalayana | reverse complement strand
TGTCTATTTTTTGTCTATCTATTTTTCTTTGTCTATCTTTTTGTTTATCTACATGTTTATCTTTGTGTCTATCTATCTATCTATCTATCTATCTTTCTTTCTATTTTTTTTTCTATCTATCTATCTATCTATTTATCCGTCTATCTATCTATCTATCTATTTATTTATTTTTCTATCTTTATATCTATTCATCTATTTCTCTATATATTTGTCTATCTATATATATGACTATCTAATTGTCTTTTATTTGTCTATCTATATATCTATCTTTTTTTTATCTATTTATATCTTTGTGTCTATCTATTTGTCTATCTCTCTATCTTTTTATCTAACTATCTATTTTTTTATCTATCTGTCTGTCTGTCTTTCTGTCAATATATGTATATATATATCATTCTAATAATCTATTAATCTATATATCTATCTGTCTATCTTTTGTCTATTTATCTCTTTGTCTATCCATTTGTTTATATATCTATTTATCTATCTATCTATATTTTTATCTATCTATTTATCTCTTTGTCTATCAATCTGTCATTATATTTATCTTTTTATCTATATATCTATCTATCTATCTGTCTATCAATTTGTATATATATATATATATATATATATATATATATATATTTGTCTATTTGTCTATTAATCGTATATCTATCTATTTATCTATATGTCTGTCTATCTATTTATCTATCTCTTTATTTTTTTGTCTATCTATCGATCAATTTATTTTTTTATCTATCTATCTATCTATTTATCTATCTTTCTATCTATTTATCTATCTCTCTATCTCTCTATCTTTCTATCTATCTGTTAATTTATCTATCTATCTATAAATCAGTCTATCTATTAGTCTAATAATCTATTAATCATTATATCTATCTATTTGTCTATCTATTCGGCAATCTATTTTTCTATTTATCTATCTATTAATATGTCTATAAATCTCTCTCTAAATATGTCTATAAATTTGTTTATTAATCTATCTATCTATTAATTTATCAATAAATCTATCTATCTATTTGTCTATTTATCTATCTATCTATCAGTCTATTTTTCTATCTATCAATATATCTATAAACCTATCTATTAAAGTGTCTATTTTACTACCAATTTTTCTTTCTTTCTATATGTCTGCCTATCTATATGTCAATCTCTCTATCTATCTCTCTATCTTTCTATCTATCTTTCTTAGTCTTTGTTTATTTAGATCTTCAAAGGTGTTGCCTTTGTGAATAGTAATCACCTTTTACATTTATAAACCCATGATCAAATAATAAATGATTTTATAGAATTCTAGTTTATATTCATTTTTTAAAACAAAATTTTGGTTTTTCTTTTCCTTCTCTCTTTTTTGGTTAATTTCTAAGAATAAGATAATAACTACCAACATATATGTCTCGCACGAGTGTGTGTGTGTAAATCTACTAGCATTTAAGTGATAAATGAATTTTATATTATTATATATTTAAAACTCTTTTAAATAATAACAATCTAAATTCAAATCTTTATCAGATAAGGAATCAAATTTAAATATTATTATATTTTTAACTCTTTTAAAAAACCATGTACTTATTATTTTCTTATTCATTAAAAAAATATTACAGATTTATTATTTATTTTAATCAAGAATTTAAACTTTTTCAAAATTTAATAAAAACTAATTGTTTTTTATAATTTAAAATAATCTTATCATTTTAAATTAATACAATGTGTCAAAACCCATAACAATTATTATTAATTCTTAATGTGTGACCCTATAGGTTTAATTAATATTGGCAGTAGGCTTAACTTATATTATGATCCAACAAGTCATAAGTGACATCTAGCAAGATATTATGACAACCCAAATTAAATGAAAAACTCATGATTCGAGGCAACCTTAATATTTGTAATGACAATCCTTTTGTTTCACGTTATCTTGATAAAATATAAGACATGAAAAATATCAACCTTATATCATTCTTTCTTTGATTAAACAAAAGCCAAATAGAGAGACTAAAAAAATGATATTAATCTTCATCAATTTATTTGAACATAGTCAAGCATTTCTCAGTCTTAATTGTAGAGGGGCCCCAAAAGTATTTTTATAACATGTATAGTCATCTGGTTAAAAGCAACGTTGATTATATCAAAGCATAATATTCTTTATGTTGAAAAATAAAGCAATCTCAAGTCATAAGATTTAATGATACAACTATTAGAGATTAAATTATGACTTTGAATCATGTATTAATTTGAAGATGGGGCTATTCAAAATTTGTTCTCAACAAATAAATATAAATTTGAATTGTATATCATACACATATTCATCCCATGAATATCAATCAAACTTTATACTAATCTTAATTCATTATTATTCTCATAATAAAAACTGATTTGAAATATTTAGAATAATTAAAAATATCATTTAAAGACATTATATATATTAAACATGAAAATTAATTAAATAATTAATTCTCACAATATTTAAAATACCAAGTCTAGACTATATGCCTAGAGCACTTTTACTAACAAATCTATCTATCTTTATTTCTATGAATCAATCTAATTAACTATCTATCTATCTGTCTATACATATGATCAATATGTCTATCAATCAATCAATCAATCTATATATCTATCTATGATTCTGTGTAACAAACTATCTATCTAACTTTCTGTCTGTTTGTTTATTTGTTTGTATTACTACCTTTCTGTAAGTCTATTAATCTATTTATCAGTCTATCGTCCCACCTGCCTAACTCATTATCTGCCTGCCTAACTGTCTGCCTCCTTAACTATCTACCTACCTAGTTGTCGGTCTATCTATCTATTTAAATTCCTATCTATTTGTCTATTTATTATTATATATATATGTATATTTATCTATCTATCTATCTCTCTCTCCATCTCATTGTGTCTATCTATATGTGATTTATGTCTACCTATATATTAATCAATTAATATATCTATCTATCTATCCATCTATCTTTTTGTCTATCTATTTGTCTATATATATATATATATATATATATATATATATATATATATATATATATATATATATATATATATATATATTTATTTATTTATTTATTTATTTATTTTGATATATATCTGGCTATCTATCTATCTTTTAGCCTATGTATCTATCTAATATTCTATCTATCTATCTATTTAATAATCTATCTGTTTATCTATTTATCTGTCTATCTATCTATCTATCTATCTATCTATGTATCTATATATCTTTCTATCTTTCAATTTTTCAATCTATATGTCTATCTATCTATCTAGATTTTTATATATCTTTATATCTATCTATTTGTCTATTTATCTATCTATTAATCCACTATCAATCAATCTATCTATCTATCTATCTATTTACCAATCTATATTTCTGCCTTTAAATATGACTATCTATAAGTCTATCTATCTATCTATCTGTCTATATATCTATATATTTATTTGTCTATCTATCTATTTGTCTTTCAATCTATCCATCTATCTAGCTATCTTTCTATCTATATAACTATCTATATATCTATCTACCAATCGATCAATTAATCAATATATCTATCTATTAAACTATCTATTATTTTATGTATCAATGTGTTTATTAATCAATCTATCAATCTATCTATCAATCTATCTATCTATCTATCAATTAATATAACTATCAATCAATATATCTCTCTATCAATTTATCTATCTATCTAGCTATATATCAATATAACTTTATATCTATCTATCAGTCTATCTAGCAGTCTATCTATCAATCTATCTATTTATTTATCAAATAGTTTATTGATCTTTCTATCATTCTTTTGAACTAATTATCAATCTTTCTATCTATCGATCTGTCTATTTTCTATCTATCTATCTATCAGTCTATCTATCTATCTATCTATTTAACTATATGGCAATCTATTTGTCTATATATTTGTCTATCTATCTATCTATTTGTCTATCTATTTGTAAATCTATATGTCTATCTATCCATCCATCAATCTATCTATATTTATATATATCTACCTATCTATTTATCTATCAATCAATCTATCTATCTATCTATCTATCTGTATATCAATCTGTATATTTATTTAATTACCTTTTTGTCTATTTTATGTCAATGTATATATATATATATATATATTTATATACATATACATATACAAATATATATATATATACCTTTCAATCTAATAATCTATTTATGTATCTATCCATCTATTTGTCTATCTAACTTTCTATCTAACTATCTATCTATCTGTCAATTTATTTGTCTATATATTTAACTAACTATCTATCTGTATATCTATGTATATCAAAATGTTTATAAATCTATCTATAAATATATTATCAATCTATCTAATGATCTATCTAACAATTTGACTGTCAATTTGTTTATCTATTTATCATTCTATCTATCAATCTGTCGATATATTTATCTATATATTTATTTATATATTATCTATCTATCTGTCAATCTATTTGTTTATCTATATGTATATCAATCTATCTATCTATCTCTCTATCTCTTTATCTATATATATATCTATCTATTTATATATCTATCAATCTTTCTATCTAATAATCTATCTTTCAATCAGTCTATCAAACTGTCTATCTATCAATATATATGACTATCAACCTGTCTATTAGTTTGTATGTCTGTCTATCTATCTATTTGTCGATTTGTTTGTTTGTTTGAATATCTATATGTATGTATGTCAAAAAATCTATAATCCTATCTATCTGCCTGTCTGTCTGTGTACCTTTATGCCTGCTTGTCTGCCAGCCTTACTGACTAATTGACTATTTATCTATCTATCTATTTGTCTACCTATCTATTTGTTTAACTATCTATCTGTCGGCTAACTTGTCTATCTATATACCTCGTTATTTATCTGTCTATCTATCTATTTATATTTCTATCTTTCTATCTATCTAGCTATCTATCTATTTGTCTATATATGTATCTATCTATCTATATGTCTGTCTATCTATCCATCCATCTATTTATCTACCTATCTATCTATGTATCAATCTGTCTATCAATCTCTCTGTATAACTATCTATGTCTATGTATCTATCTATCTATCTATCTATCTATCTATGTATCTATGTCTGTCTAACTATTAGTCTGTTTATCTAATTGTCTAAATATCTTTCTGTATAACTATCTATATATCTATATGTCAATCTCTCTGTCTATCTATGTGTCTATTTCTCTACTTATCTATCTTTCTAGTTGTCTATATTTCTTTTTATCTATCTCTCTATTTATTTGTCTATTTGTCTATCTATCTATGATTATATATATATATATATCAATTAGCCTATCTTTCGGTCTATTTATATAGCTATCTATATGTCTATCTTTCGGTCTAACTATCTATCTATATATTTGTCTATTTAACAAACTATCTATTTATCTATCGATTTATTTATTTGTCTATCGATCTATCTATCAATGTGTCTTTCTATCTCTTGATCTATCAATTTATCCATCTATTTTTTTGTCTATCGATTTGTGTAATAGTCTATCTATCTAAATATCTATTTGTTTATATATCTATCTATCTATATATATATCTATTGCTCTCTCTGTATGTCCATCTATCTCTCTATCTATCTTTCTATCTCTCTTTCTATTTGTCTATCTATCTATCTTTCAATCTTTATGTCTTTCTATCTATATATCTATCTATCTATATAGCATTTTACTCTCTGTATAACTATCTGTCTATCTATCAATCTATTTATCTATCTATTTATCTCTGTCTTTATCTATCTGTAAATCATTTATATATCTATCAATCTAACTAACTATTTATATTTCTATATGTCTATCTATCTATCTATTTATCTGTATATCTTTCTGTCAATCTATCTATTTATCTATCTATCTAACTATCTGTATATCGATCAGTTTATCAATCTGTATATTTGATTATCTATCTTTACCTCTATCAATCTACCTATTTTTTAATCGATCTATTTGTTCATCTATCTATCCATCTATCTATAAATCTATATATATGTCTATCTATCTATTTGTATGTCTATCTGTCCGTTTCTCTATCCTTCTATCTCTCTACCTATTTTTTTGTCTATTTATATGCCTATCTATCTATCTTTTTATCTATTTATATGCCTATCTTTCTATCTATCTATTTGTCTATCTATATGTATATTAATTTATCTATCTATCTATTTATCTATCTTTTTTTCAATCAATCAATCAATCTATTTATCTATATGTCTATCTATCTATCTAAAAGATCTATCTATCAATTTCTCTGTCAATCAATAAATCTATCTATCTATATGTATAGCTATATGCCTATATATCTATCTATCTATCAATATGTCTGTCTATCTATCTATCTATCTATCTATGTGTATATCTATATGTCTATCTATCTATCTATCTATTTGTCTGTTTATCTGTCCATCTATCTTTCTATCTATCAGTCTATCTATATATTTGTCTATTTATCTATTAATTAATTTATCTATCTATTGGTCTGTAAACCTATTTATCTATCAATTTCTTTATCAATATGTATATAAATCTTTCTATTACTATTGTATATAAATCTATCTATCAACCTCATTATCTATCTATCTTTTCATCTATCTATCAGTCTATCTATATATATATATATCTATCTGTCTATCAAATTTTCTATTTATCCATCTATCTATTTATCTATCTTTCCATCTATCAATCCATCTATCTATTCATCTATGTATCTGTTTATCTATATCTCTATTTATCTATCTATCTATATATCTATCTATATATGTGTCTATCTATTTATCTAAAAATCGGTCTTTTTATCTATCTATCTATCTATCTGTCGATCTGTCTATCTATATGGTTATCAATATGTATATCTATCTAGCTAATTTTTTGTCTATCTATAAATCTTATTATATATCTATATGTCTATCTATTTATCTATATATCTATCTATTTGTTTCTCTATCTATCTAACTATCTATCTATCAAACTATATAAAAATCTTTTTAACTATCTACCGATTGATCAATCTTTCTATATATATGTCTATCTTTCCATCTATCTGTCTATCTATCTCTCTATCTATCTATTTATCTTTCTACCTATCTATTTGTCTATATATCTGTATATCTATTTGTATTTCTATTTTTCTATTTGTCTGTCTATTTATCAGTTTATCTATCTATCTATCTATCTGTTTGTCTGTTTGGCTGTCTGTCATCTACCTATCTTTTTATTTGTCTATCTATCAATCTATTAATCTATCTATCTTTTTGTCAATCAATCAAGCTATCTATCTATCTATCTATATTTCTCTCTATATCTTTATACAAATTATCTATCTATTTAACTGACTATCTATCTGTCTATATATGAATTTATTTTTCTATCTATCTATCTTTCTATCTGTCTATATATCTATCTATTTATTTATCTATCTATTTGTCTATCTACGTGTCTATCCATCCATCTATCTATTTATATGTCTATCTATCTAACTATCTATGATTCTATCAATTAATCTATCTATCTATTTATCTATTTGTCTATCTTACTGTCTTTCCATCTGTCTATATATCTATTGATTTTTTATATCTATCTATCTATCTATTTCTCTATCTATCTATTTTTATATCTGTCTATCTATATGTTTATCTATCTATCTATCTATATGTTTATCTATCTATCTATCTATCTATCTATATGTCTATCTAATTGTATATATATATCTATCTATCTATATATATCTATCTATCTATCTGTTTATCTGTCTATTTATCTATCAATCTATAGTTTTGTCTAAATATCTATCTATCTATCTATCTATCTATTTATTTATCTATCTGTCTATCAATAAATATATATATTTGTCTATCTATCTATCTTTCTATCTTTCTATCCTTCCAATTATCTTTCTATCAATCAATCAATCTATCTATCTATCTATCTATTTATCTATCTATATGTCTATGTATTCGTCTATCTACCTATATATTTGTATATCTTTCTATATATCAATATATCTATATATCTATCTAATTGTCTATCTATCTGTCTTTACCTATTTATCTATCTATATATCTATCTAACTATCTATCAGTCTATCTATCTATCTATCTTTCTATATATCTATCTATATATCTATCTGTCTATCTATTTGTCTATCAATCATTCAATTTATCTATCAATCAATCATTCAATTAAACAATCTATCAATATAAATCAATTTGTCTAATAATCTATCAATTTATCTATCAATCTTTTTATCAATCTAAATACCATATCTCTATTTATCATTATATCAATCAAACTATCTATCTACTATCTATTTATTTATCTGTGTATATATATATATATATTTCTATCTGACTATCTATCATCTATCTTTCTTTCCTTCTTTCTATCTATCAATCTATTTATCCTTCTATTTATCCTCCTATCTATCTATCTATCTAACTATATTTCTGTCTATCTATTTGTGTATATATCTATCTATATATCTATTTATTTATCTATGTGTCTATCTATCTATCTCTCTATTTTTCTATCCATCTTTCTATTTCACTATAAGAAATTGTCTATTTATATGTGGAAATTTAGCTAGAGTAATATTCCCTAGCTAATTTGCCAGGGATTAGCTAAGAATTAGCAAGAAATATTTGATTTTACATTGAATGACAAATTTGTGTTGGATTTATGACAGATTAAAGATTGAAATTCCTGGTTGAAAAATATTCTTAGCTAATATTGTCGTAGATTTTGCCACAAAGAATGATGACAAATTTAGCACTGAATTTAGAGATAAATTTTTCCTAGCTAATTATCTCGAGAAAAAAATCTCTACCTAAATCATTATTTTGAAATTCCTTTTTACAATTATATATTAATAGCAAGTGATTATTCCGTAAATTATAATTTTCATAAAATATATGTATTTAGCTAGGGATTTTCCCAAGCTATTTAACACGAATTATTTCCATCATTAATCAATACTAAATTATTTTTTTGTTTTATATATTATTTGTTTTGATATTTGATATAATTTTGTATATCAAAAGTTTGTCATGGACTATGGGTGAGGGATACTTGAAAGACGCATTCTCCTCATATAATTATAAAAATAGGATAATATAAAAAAAAAATTACAAAAACATTTAAATATGATTAAAATTTATATTAATAAAGTCTAAATTAACTATTTATAAGATTATAATATTTTTAAAATATTTGCAAAATAATATTTGATTTAATTAATATTGATATTTAAATATCAGTATTAATAAAAACATAGATTAATTAATATAATAATTATAAACAATTTTTAAAAATTTTAAATTAATAAATGTTCATACATAAATATTTGTATTAGTAAAAACCTGAAATTATTATTTGTATGATTATAAAAAAATATATTTACAAAAAACCTGAAATAACGATAAATTTAGTAAATATTTATATTCTTTTAAAAATATTTTTATGATTTTCGGAATCTTTTAAAAAAATATTTACAAAAAATTTGAATTATAAAAAGAATACTTCAATTGTTATAAACAAATATATCCATGTGCTAGAGGTGTCAAACATGCCAGGCCGAGTCATCCCAGCATGGTTTTATCAGGCCCAACCTGGCTAAAGTATCATACCATGCACGACATGCTATACTACCAAGCCATGCCTGGAACGACATGCGTTTTTGGAGGGTAGGCCCAACACGAGCCTACATCCCGAAATCTACTTGAGTTCGAGGCTGTTCGACCCAGTTTGGGTTGGTCAGTTCTGGATGAGTCAGCCAATTTTTTTAAAACTAGGGTTTTGGCACCATGCCGCCATGCTGCCATCGCCCGTTGGGCTTGCCGAGCCTTGCCTATCTGGTGTCGGCACATCGTCTCCCCGTTGAAAGTCACTCAATGCATAGACTGACATGTTGCGCCCACGTGCCAGGCACCCATGCCGTTCATAGCTTGGCATGTAGGCCAAAAACCTTCGACCTGGCACAACATGACTCATGCTGAAGGTGCGCCCGACATGGGCCCAGGCACAGCACTGTAGTGTGTCATTCCATGCCAAGCATGGCTGAGCAGTGCCAAGCTTCGGGCATGACTCATGCTGAGGGTGCGCCCGGCATTGGCCCAGGCACGGCACTGTAGTGTGCCGTGCCAGACCAAGCACGATTGAACAATGCCAAGTTTCGGGCATGACCTGGCTAGTCCAACCCATTTGACATCTATACCAAGTGCATATTAAAAAAACACTTGAAGTATTTTTTTAGAGCTTCAAAAATATTTTTAAAACTATTACTAATGATACTTTTTTGTCCTAAAGAACTTAAAATAGATTTTTTGCCTTATTAACACTTTTGAAAATTACTACCAAACTCACATTAAGTTGATTTGAATTAAAGTTTTATTTTTGTCCCAATCGAAATTTATAATAATTAAACCATTGAGTAAGATCTTAAATATTAATTTTTTTATATTCCATTCTTATTAAAATAATAAATATATTTATTATCATATTCTTCTCACTTTATGTTAATTTAGAATTTTTATAAATTATAAAATATATCAAATATTTTGAAATTTTATGCCTATAAATTTATTTCATATTATATTCATAAAAATATATTGAATTCATAAAAAATTATAATCATAATATATATATATATAGGTTATAAATAAAAACCTAAAATTAGCCCATGTTCATCATAGTTCCTTTCGGGAGAGGAACTGTGATGAACACAGTTTCATGCACCAAGTTATGAGCAATTCATGAGCAAGTCATGAGCAAGTCACGAGCATAAAAACCTAAAACTCACCTAGGATATTTTTTGTACACCACGTCAAGAGCATTACAGGTTATCACTGTCAGTTTTATTGAGATAACAACTAATTTGGAGGCGAGGATGAGTGCTTCCATAATCTTCAACCCCATTCCCTGTCTGTATTTATTAATCCATGATTCCATGCTTGACTATCATAATTTGATATATGATTTACTATATGGCATGCCAATCGATGAATTCATAGCTAAATAGTTGTAAAAAAGACCTTTGCATTTTCATTAATTATTCACACAATGTTTTTCATCCTTTCAACATTAATTGCATTTATTGCATGTGTGTATTCGAGTAATTTTAAGGATCATCAAAATTCATCATATTAGTTTATTGATAAATCTTTTTATTGAATTGTTATTGTTACATAAATAATAACCAATTCACACTTAATGATGCTTTTAGGCAAAAATTTTGGTAGCATTTAGATATATTATTTATTAAATATATATTTGTTAATTTTAAAATTTTGTTAGAAATAATATCTTGGCATGAGACTGTTCGCTGCACTTTGCTCACTATTCATTACTTAACCTTGTGGAACAGTTTGGGTGGCTCCCTTCTTCTCATTGATTATGTCATGGGTGATAAGTGATAAAAGGTGCTACTCTTGTTCACAACACTCCTTGCGCCAATTTTTTGTTGGTTGAAACTGATGACGAGATTGACTTGGACGAAGTAGAAGGCAAGTGGGTGATCAACATGAAGCCGGTATTTCGGGAACATTTTGTTGTTGAGACTTAGGTAGGGCTATAGTCTGGTAGGACTAATGATAATGTGACTATTATTCTGTTTGGAATCATCTGTGAAGTCAGAGACTATTTTCGAGATGTTGTGCAGAAGATTGACGAAAGCTTGGGGCCTAGCTATATGATTGATGATGCATTGTGCAATTTGATAAAGTAGAGAGCACAACAGAGGAAGTAAAAGCTCGAGAACAATCTAAATGCATATAGAGTAAATACAAACCTCTTTCTACTTTTCGTGCATGATGAAAATTTCTAACAGAACTACTCTGTGCGAAAATATCCTTGACATGACAACTAGAGCTAGAGAGCTTTCTGATGGGTGCAATGAATCCCAATCACTAGATTGAGCAAACTAACTTCTCAAAAAAAAATGCTCACAGAGAAGAGATCAATGGTTGATCTCTGTTCGAAATTTAATCGTTAACCAAATCTACCACAAGTATTGTTCCTTCTCTAAACCTATCTAAACATGTCAATAACAACACAAGCATAATGCCACAATTGTTCTATCAGGGAAATTGACTGATTGTACCCCTGAATATGATACCAATTTTGAGCTCTCATGTTGCTATTGTAGGTGTAGCAGGAAACTTTCCAATATTACAAAAAAGAATTTGCACATTGATGTATGTCCCTGTGCTGCTTGTAGGAATTGTCACAAATTTTAAAAATATCAAGGTGCTTCTAGGTGCTAACTATACCATCAGGTTCGTGGCTTTTGCTCGACCCAAACCAAACACAACCTAGTAGAATTAGGTCAGGATAATAAAAAAATTGTCGTGCTGCCTTTTTGTTATGGTGGCAAATTACTTTGCATGGATTTTCTTAATAAAATTTTTATTATATTTTTTTATTAGATTAATTATAAATTGTTAGAATTTTAAACTTGAAAATACTGAAGGGAAGAACATGGTGTTGGACTCAGATCTAGGGACACGTCTCCAGGAAATACAGCATGATTTAAACCTTTTTATAGCTACGACTAGCAGGATTCACTTGAAACTTGATTCGGAATTTGTCTAGGAATTGTCGAATCCGAAAATCTTAATCATAGCCCAAATTGACAGTTTTCTTGAAACCCTTGAGACAAACCAAGTATCGCAGAATGAAGCCATTACTAGCCCAACAATTGAGGAGCCAGAGACGGGCAAAAACGAAAATAATTTCTCCATAAGAAAAAAAGTGAGCAAGGATCATCAGAAAGATGATGACAACGATGAGGAGTCTTAGGTCCCAACAAGAAAAAAAAAGCAGGTACTTCATACATTAACTAGTTGAAACTCTATCATCTTTCATGATTCTTAGTTCATCCTATTAATATGTGAAAGCTGGTGGGTGTAAAATTGCATTTGATGCTCGTTATTCCAAAAACCATAATTTTGTGATTGAGATTAATGATCAAATTCAAAATAAATCAAATGAAAGCATGAATTTGACTACAATTAATTATGATGGTCTATGAAGAATAAAGAGCATCTTTTAAGAAATTTTTTCTCCCCTTCCATCTTTAGGAAATGGATTCAACAAATATCATAAAACCAGAAAATAATCAATGGTCACTGAAATACTGATGGTCTCTGAATATTAAAATAGACATCACTATTTAAGTTTGCTAAACATGGTGGTGGCATGGTTGTTATTATGCAATGAACATCAGGTGATTGACATTGACAGGAAATTTTAATGTTGGTTTGTTATTGTGTAGGATAACTCAGATGGGCAAAAAAGTTCAAAAAGGGGAAGTGACTTTACCAAGTTATGTGGACTTTCTAAACAACTTCAGAACTTTACAAAAGATTGAATTAGCAAGAATTGAGGTATGAAGTGTTGTCATCAAGACCCTTTTTTGCATGCCATTTCAGTTGGCATTCACATTCTTGGTTTGATTTTCATTTTTCTAAAGCATTGATTTGTTATGCCCCCATAATCCACACAAATTGTTCTTTCTCCTATGTTTAACCGTTCATGTAGGTGGTAAAGAATCTTTGGGCATTTATATGGAAGAAGAATTGCAACATCCACAAAATAAACAAAAAATTATATGTGACGAAGCATTGCATACTTTTTTTTTATTTTGATTCTATCGACATGTTTCAAATGAATAAAGCTTTGTCCAAGCACATATGGACATTGAATGAGAGTGGTAGTATCTTCATTATTTCTTTGTATTTCTACTTTTTTCTTTTTTAAAACATGAACATGTGGGTATTATGCTTTCCACATTAGATACTAATGAGATTATCATTTATAATTTATAAATATTTAATGATATATATATATATATATATATGATGTACATTTGTATGATTGGCAAGTATCTTTGCCTAAGAGCATTAAATCTTAAATTTTTATTAAATAGGTGAAACTTTCTAGGTCAATTGGGCTAGACCTAGATGCAAACCAACTATACCTTCTAAGAGGCATAGATTCATGTCCTAATGGTTTAATGGTAGCTCATAGGAACCGAACTTGCAACCTCCAAGGGGGCAAGCCTAAGAACATTAGATCTTAATTTTTTTTACAAGGTGCAACTCCATGGGCCAATTGGGCTAGTGGAAAACCTACTATACCTCAAAGGAGGCACTCATCCTTGAAAAATTTACTGTACTAAACTCCATGAGATTAGAGCCTTGTGTATTGTATGAAAGCTTTTATATATATATATATATATATATATATATATATGCATGCACATATTCTAATATGTATTAGATAAAAAATAATCCTTCCAAATATACTTTTTATTATGTATAATTTGAGTTAACATTGATAGCTAAAAAAACAAAGTGGGAAATTAGAGACTTTTTTTAATGTAAATGTAACATATTCTTGAATATGAAATTTATTACATTTTCTCATGCATGCTTATCAATTTGTTACGTTTAATGATTGAATAAAATGTTTTTTTTGACCCCCTATAGCCATGGATAACTCAACTCAAAAGAACAAGAAATCAAAGAAAAGGGAGGGAAGAAGATGAGACAGGTAAAAGTTTTTGAGGGTTAAATATGTTATAATGAAGTCAATTTGTAATGTGTCTGAATAAATATTCATGCTTCAAAGCTTCAGATGATGAATCAAAGTCGAGAGAGAAACAAGAGAAGAAGAAAACTTCTAGATTTCTAGTGTCATATTCCTCTTTCATATGCTTTTATAAAATTTATTTGTACGCGTGAAGATGCATTATCCTATTATGATGTTGTAAAGAAGATGCGAAACTATATATAAAAAATAATCTACAAGTATGCTAACATCCATCGTCTTCGCCTAGAGGTGTTAAACGGGCCGCCCGACCAGTTTTTTTAGGGCACGATCGTGCTTCCGTGCCGAGCCCGCTCAGGCTTGCATGTCCGTACGGGTCGGGATTTGGGGGGACCGAGGGGCAGGTCGAATCAGACACGACACGCTGTCTTTTTTGCGGGAGGGGCCATCATGGGGTCGGGCACACGAGACAAACCCGTGCATGCCGTGCCGGGTCAAGCACGGCACGGCTCGTGCCTAACCCGGGCACGGAATTTCCCCCCCCCTCCCTTCCCCCCACCCTCCAATGAGAATCCATGATGATATTCTTTAATTTCAATTAATCATTAAATGTTTTTGTTTTTAAAAAAGGTCCCATCAGATAGGGAAATAATAATATGTGATGATAAGTTAAAAGATTTACTCCAACGCAAGTCTTTCACTAGATTTCCAGTCTCAAAGCTTTTATCTTCTTATTTCATGAAGAAGAAATAATGACCAATTTGTGGGGACATGATTTTTGCCTATGTGTAGCTAAATAGAAGGATATTTATTTGGTGGCATGGTTGTTCTTCTCCAATGTCTTCACTTGATCTATTGTTAGTCATCTCTTCTTTTTTCCACTCCCATAGCTTAATTCTTCTTCACATTCTTCTTCTTCAAATCCATCAAAAAAAACATTAGTATTCTCTTCTGCAAACATGATTATTGTTGTTGTTGATTCTTTGACTATAAACATTTCCCTCAATTGTAGATGGGCATAATGAAATGAAAACACAAAGGGAATCAGAGCTGGCAAATCTTTTCATCAGTGGAGAGAAATGAAACATCCCTTAACCAGACCTAGAAAAAATTAAAGGATGGGGATTGAGGAGCATCAGGTATTATTTTGAAAGCAAGATTGACCAGGCATAACATTTATCGTGCCTCATAGTTCATAAGAGCTTTTCTACATAAAGGTAGACAAGTTCACTATATGTAACTTCTATAACCATGTCCTTTGGTCCATTTAATATTTGTTCTTTTTTTTTCCTTTCTGCTCACTCTTTGTCCATCTAAATCAGGAAAAAAATGGTTCGATGGAGAAAATAGTAGTAGAAAAACATGCTGGAGAATTTGTAAGCTTAGCTATGTCTAGACAGTAGAAAAAGTAGTAGTGAGGGGGGGGGGGACATTATTCATGTTTTATTGAAGTGATAATCACTAACTAGATCTCTTTTTACTACATACAATCCTCATGATCATCTAAATTAATTTTGAAATATTGTTGAATTGGTATATGATATTCATAATTAATAATATTCATTTGGTATATGATATTCAAAACCCAAAAATATTTCATAACAAGTGTTATATATTATATGTATCTATATAATATTCACTATATGTTTAATAGTATATATCTATATAGCTATATTTATATATATACAAATGTATATATACATAAGTTTAGATAAAATTTGGTGTTGAAGATGATAGTAATATTTATCCATAATCAATATACTTTTGTATATACATGCATATATATATTATGTTATATATATATTTCTATATATATAACTATACATATATGCTGATATATGTAAGTACCCACACATATATATATATGTGTGTACATATATACTACTATATTATACATAAGGAATAAGTTGAATTGCATAATTTTACCATATATTTATCAAAAAAGAAGCTTATTTATTTATTTATTTTGATTTGATTGACTGGTTTAATTTTCATATAGATATGGTACCGCAATATTCCTTATACGAAGCTTGTAGAAGTGAAGGGACATCAGAATTGGGTTAAAGTTATAGGAAAATATCTCACTTTCCCCTGTAGTGGCACCCAATTCAAAAATGGAGCTCTGCACTACATCGACTTAATTAATAAGGTCATTCTTTCCCTAATTACAGAAACATAGAAACTAGCATTTCACTATACACGACGTAGTGTGATTAGGAAAGCTCTATCCCAACAAGAAGATTGTGACCGGAGGAGCTAGGGAAGAGAAAGCAACATCAATTTCAAAGATATATTAAACTTAATGCATTGTCGTAGATACATTGATGAAGAAGAAGAGATGACCTATCCAATTCATTGCATGTTGAAATGATAGGAAAAAGGAAGTTGCTGAATGGCAGAATCATATATATCTATGTTATGTTTTTGTTTTAATTATGTAACATATTGTATCAGAATAATTTATTAATTGCTTTTACTTATTATTAATTATATATAATGGTTTATTATATATGTTTTTATTCAATTTAATATAAAAACAAAAAAAGATGTAATCAATTTTTATGTAATAAAATAAAATTATAAAAATAGTTTTGGAATGAAAATAGCTATGGATTTTTACATCACTAAATTATTTAGGGAATTGTCTGTATATATGCAATCAAAAAATATTAATTTCTTCTAATAATTATGATCAAAATTAGCAAGTCTAAAAATATAATTAGCTAAAGAATTTTAGTGGTTCAAAAATTTGCTAGAAATTTTTTTTGTGATTTTAATATTTTACGACGAGCACTTTAGCTTGGGATAATTTCTATCATAAATCCATCATTATTATAAATTAGAGTTGGAATAAGCCCAAATAGCTTGGCATATTTCCCTAGCTATTTGGGTTTTTTGTAGTGTTTATCTATAAGTCAATCCAAATAACTTTTTATCTGACTTACTATTTGCCTATCTATCAGTCTGGCTATTTGTCTGTCTATCAATAAATCTATCAACCAATCTAACTATATGTCATTCTATCTATATGTCTATCTGTCTATCTATCTATCTATTTATCTGTCTATCTATCTATCTATTTATCTATCTATCTATCTATCTATCTATATGTCTATCTATCTATCTATCTATTCATCTTTCTGTCCATTTATCTATTTATGTACCTATCTATTTGTTTATCTATCTATCTATCTATCTATCTATCTGTCTGTCTATCTATTTGTATATCTATTTGTCAAAATGTCTATCAAGATATCTGTCTATTTATCTATCTATCTAGCAGTCTATTTATCTGTCTATCTATTTGTTAATCTATTTGTCTATCGATCTGTCTAAATAACTATCTATCTACTCATGTATCTATTTGTCTATCTAACTACCTATATAACTATCATTTTATATGTCTATCTAATTGTCTATCTATTTATCTATCTGTATATCTTTCTGTCTATCCATCAATATATCTATTTATCTTTCTAATTATCTATATATCTATTTGTCTATCTATATATCTATCTATCTATATTTATCTTTTTGTCTATCTATCTGTCTATTTGTCCATCAATCTGTCTATTTATCTATCTATCAAATTGTGTATCAATCTCTTTAACAATCTATTTATCTATCTATCTATATGTCTATCTATCTATCTATCTAATTATCTACCTATGTATCTGTTATATTATTTATTAATCTATCCGTCTATCTATCTTTCAATTTATCCATCTAACTTTTCATCTATCTATCGGTTTATCTATCTGTTTATCTATCTGATTATCTATTTCTCTATATATCCAACTTTCTATCCATCAATCTATTAGTCTTTATATATATTTATAAATCCATCTATCTATCTTTCAAATTGTCTTACTTTCTAGCTATTATTTTGTCTGTTTATTTTTCTTTCTATATGTCTATCAATCTGTCTGTCTGTCTATCAGTCTATCTATCTATATATCTATCTATATATAGATATCTCTATTTATTTATTTATCTATCTATCTATCTATTAATTTGTCTATATATCTATTAGTCTGTCTATTTATCAAAATATTTATCTATTAATCAATTAATAAATAAATTTGTTTGTCTATCTATCTATCTTTATATCTATCAATTTATCTATATATCTATCTATCTATTTTTTTTATTTTTATGTTTATCGATCTATTTATCTATCTAACTATCTATTTGTCTATCTATCTTTCTATCTATATATCTATCTATCGATCTATTTATCTATCTTTCTACCTAATTATTATCTTTCACTATATCTATCAATAGATCATTCTGTATATCTATCTATCTATATATCTCTCCATCTATCAATCATTCTTTCAAACAATATAAAAATCTATCTATCAATTTGTCTAACTATTAATCTATCAATTTATCTATCAATCTTATTATCAATATGTTTATCTATCAATCTTATTATCAATATGTTTATCTATCTATAAATTTGTCTATCTATCTATAAATTTGTCTATCTATCTATCTATCTACCTATTTATCTTTCTACCTAATTATCTATCTTTCACTCTATCTATCTATAGATCATTCTATATATCTATCTATCTATCTATCTATCAATCTCTTAATTTACCCATCATTCTTTCAAACAATATAAAAATCTATCTATAAATTTGTCTAACAATTAATCTATCAATTTATCTATCCATCTTATTTTCAATATGTCTATATATCTATCTATAAATTTGTCTATCTATCTATCTATCTATCTTTCTGCCTAATTATCATTCTTTAAGTCTATCTATCTATCTAACTATACATCTATCAATATATCTATCTGTCATTCAATCTGTCTATCTATCAATCATTGTATTAATCAATATAAAAATCTATTAATCAATTTTTCTAACAATTTATCTTTCAATTTATCTATCAATCATATTATCAATATGTCTATCAATTTGTCTATTAATCTGACTATGTATCTATCTATTTATCAATTTAGCTATCTATTTATCTATTTATATATCTATCTATCTATATGTCTATCTATCTGTATATATATCCATCTATCTATTTGTCTATTTATTTGACATTCTACATGTATATCTATCTATCTATATGTCTATCTATCTTTATATCGATCTATATTTCTATTTGTCTATTAATGTATGTTTCTATCAGTCTATTTATCTGTCTATTTATCTTTCTATATATCTATCTGAATAACTATGTCTCTATATCAAACGATCTATCTATACGTCTTTTTATTAATCTATCTTAAAATTTATCTGTCTATCTATCTCTCTATCTATATGTCTATATATCAATATATCTATTTGTCTATCGATCCATCTATCTATTTGTCTATCTATATGTCATTTTATTTGTCTCTAAAATTGTGTCTATCTACCTATCTATCTATTTTTTTATCTGACTTTTTATTTGCCTGTCTATTTGTATGTCTATCTATCTGTATATCTGTTTGTCTATCTATCTAACAATCTATCAATTAATCTATCTATCATCTATCTATCTATCTATATATCTGTCAATCAATTTATTTGTCCATCTGTCTATCTATTAATCTATTTTTCTATCTATAAATCAATTAATCTATTTGTTTTTCTATCTGTTCTGTCTTTATGTCTATCTATCTATCTGTATATATGTGCTCTATGTGTCCGTCTATATAATTGTTCATCTATATATATATATATATGTTTGTCTATGTATCGATCTATATATCTATCTATATATCTATCTATCTATGTATCTATCTTTTTATCTTTCTATATGTCTATTTATCTATCTGTCAATTTGTCTATCTATATGTCTATCTATATAAATGTATATATGTCTATTTATATATCTTTCTATTTATCTGGTTATCTATCTATCTATCTTTCAATTATATGTCTATCAATCTGTCTATCTCTCTATCTATCGATCTATCTATCTATATGACTATCTATCTATATGTCTATCTATATATAAATGTATATAACTATCTATCTGTCTATTTATCTAACTTTCTATCTATACATCTATCTATCTATCTATCTATCTATCTATCTAGTTGTCTATATATATATATATATATATGTCTATCTATATATCTATTTGTGTGTATATCTATCTATTTATATCTTTGACTATCTATTTGTCTATCTTACTATCTTTCTATATGTCTATCTATCTATCTATCCATATATCTTTCTATTTATCTATCTATTTGTATATATATGTATTTATTTATATATCTCTCTATATATCTATTTATCTTTTTGTGAATCTATCTGTCTATCTATTTATCTATCCAATTATCTATATGTCTATCAATCTATCTATCTATCATTCTATCTATCTAGCTATCTATCTGTCTGACTATCTGTATGTCTATATATCTATCTATCTGTCTGTCTAAAAATAAATAAATAAATCAATCTATCTATCTTTTTATCTATCTATTTATCTATCTATGTGTCCTTCTATCTGTCTATCAATCTATCTATCTATCTATCAATGTGTCTATTTCATTGTCTATCAATCTGTCAATTAATCTATCTTTAAATCTATCTATTAAATTGTCTAATAAATATCTATTAATCTTTTTATTACCTTTCTATCAATCTCTCATAAACCTATTTATATATCTAACTTTTTATTTGTGCAATATCTCTTTAACTATATGTCTATCTATTTGTCTATGTATTTGTCTATCTTTATGTCTATCTATTTGTCTATTTAACTATTTATCTACAGTCTATCTATCAATCATTCTATCTATTTGTCAATCTATCCATCAATCATCCATCTAACTATCCATATATCGATCAATCAATCAATCAATCTATCTATCTATTTTTTATCTATCTATCTATAAGTCTATCTATACATCTATCTATATGTCTATCTATACATTTATCTTTCCAGCTATATTTTTGTCTATCAATCTTTCTTTCTTTATATCTTTCTATTTTTATGTCTATCTGTCATTTTATACTTTCTATCTATGAATATATATATATATATATATATATATATATATCTATTCATCTATCCTTCTATTTTACTGTATATCTATGTATCTTTGTAAGTCTATCTATATATCTATTCATCTATCTATCTTTCTATCTAGAATCAATCAACCTATCTATCTAACTAGATATCTATATGTCTGTTTATCTTTCAGTCTATCTATGTGTTTCTCTTTCTATCTATCTATCTGTATATATGTCTATCTATAAGTATGTTATTTGTCTGTCCGTCTGTTTATTTATCTATCTATATAATAATATGTCTGTCTATCTATTTGTTTATCTATATGTCTATCTATCTACCTATTTATCTATCTATGTGTCTATCTATCTGTCTTCTTTTCTATTTATTTGTCTATCTATTTGTCTATCTATTTGTCTATCTATCTGTATATCTATATTTTTATTAATCAATCTATCTATCTATCTATGTGTCAATCTATTTATTTATTTGTCTATCTATTTATCAGTCTCTCTTATTATCTATCTATTTATCAGTCTCTCTTATTATCTATCCATATGTCTATATGTCTATCTATCTATTTATCTTTTTATCTATCTATCTATAACTCTATCTATTTATTTTTCTATCTATTTATCAATCAATATAACTATTTATCATTCTATATCCTATCAATCTGTCTATATATGTGTCTATCTACCTATCTTTCTATCTATTTATATGTTTATCGATTTGTCTATCATTCTATTTATTTTTCAATCTATCAACGAATCTATTTGTCTATCTATCAATGAATCTATTTGTCTTTCTACTATGTTTTAATCTATTTGTCTATCTATTTGTCAATATATCAATCTAGCTATCTATCTATCATTGTATCTATTTATCTATCTATATATCTATTTATATGAATATATCTATCTAATTATCTTTGTAACTATCCATCTATCTCTCTATTTATCTATTTGTCTATCTATCTGTTTATCTATATGTATGTGTATCTATCTATTTATATTTCTATCTGTTTTTCTATCTTTCTACCTTTCTATCAACCTATCTATTTGTATATCTATCAAATCATGTATTTGTCCATGGATCTCTCTAACTATTTATCAATCTATCTATCTATTCATCCCTCTGTTTATCTATCTATCTATCTATCTATCTATTTATCTATCATTATGTCAATTTTTATGTATATTTATCTGTCTGTCTATCTATCTATCTATCTATATGTATGTATATCTATCTATCTATCTATGTACATATATACTGAGTACATAGATACTTAGTATATATGTACATATAATACTGCAAAACTATCTGTACTTATATATGAAGTATATTTGTGCATATACTACTTTATATATGAAGTATACTGAGTATATATGTACATATATACTGCAATTTAATTGTACATATACACTCAGTATATATGTACGAATATACTCAGTATATACATACATATATACTCAGTATATACCTACATATATACTTAGTATTTACATACATATATATTCAGAATATACATACATATGTATTGTAGTAAATATGTACGTATATACTATAGTATTATATCTACATATATATAATCACACAGCCTCAAATGACACAACACTACAACAAATTAGTATTATCTCATTTTTACTTCACAAAGATGATACAAAATAGCACAATAAACATAAATAAGTAATGCGAAGATTACTTAAATTTAGAAAAATATCTCTGAAAACTATTATAGGAAAACCTGGAAGACAAGCCACGAGCTAGGCTTGGCGTATCAAAGTTTGAATGTTGCCTCCCTGAAACCAGAACTCTCTCCCGGTCCCAAGGCCTATAAGGGTGTTGCTCTGCACCCGCATGACCAAGCTGCCATGCCGACAAAAGAACTGGAAGATGAAATAGAGACTAATCGTCAGTACTAGTAACCATCAACAAATCAATAAGTAACTTGAACATAGAAAAATGGAGTACTACACCATGCTCATGTGCACCACATGATGATGAAAATATGTTTTCCATAATAATTTTGAATAAAAGAAATCTATGCAACCCTTGTTTTACATAGTTAAATCAAAAACATAACAAAATTTTATTACTTATTTTTCATTAAAGTGACAATTGACAGTGCATAAAGTATAATCAATTTGTGAAATTGACGTTGCTTTCTTTCCCTCAGCTCCTCTGATCACCATCTTTCTGCCGCGACAAAGATGTCCTAGTCTTGAGGCATCATGTATGGTAAAAAATTCATTCACTTCTACAAGCTTTGTATGGGGAACATTGTGGTACCATTTCTATTTGAAAATTAAACCAGTCAATCAAATCAAAATTAATAAATAAAAAAAGTTCTATTTTGATAAATACATAATACTGGAGAATATATGTACATATATACTATTGTGTATATGTACTTATATACTATCATTTCACTAGTTACATATATTACTGCAGCATATATACATATATACTATAGTATACACATAGATATACTGAGTATAAATGTACATATATACTAAAGTATATACGTCGTATATACTATAGTATATATCTACGTATATACTATAGAATATGTGTTCGTATATACTATAGTATATATGTACATAAATATTGTAGTATATACGTACGTATATACTGTAGTATATACGTACATATATTCTAAAGTATATATGAACATATATACTTAGTTTGTACGTATAAGAGATATACTAGCATTTCTCTTATATGCACTTATAAGAGAAACCTCTTGTTGAATCGAGAAACTACTTCAGAATGCGACTTTATTTTAAATCTCTTATTAACATCCTAACATGTCAAGAACAATAGAGACATTCTAATTCAATGTTCAAAGAATGCATATCATGTTTTTGTGTAAGCACATAATGAGCAATGAAATGTAACTCACCATGACCATGGTACACAAATTCACAAGTGATGATAGGGTTCGAAGAAGTAAAACAACTAGACCACCACCTTCTGGAGTTTCAATCATTCTTGCAACAATATTAGGAGTTAAGCCTTTAGAATCCTACACAATTGCAAGTGCAAAAAAGGAATTATTAGCAATGATGAGAATCATAAACATAGTATCCAGAAAGAAAAGAAAAGTAGAACCTGCAAAATACACATGCCCTAAGTACTTCCTAGAATTCTTTTAGAATCATTGTACAAGCAATAGGAAACAACTCAGCTTTCAAGAATCAAAGAGAAGAGATCAGATTTTTCTAGCTCAATCAGTCCCTTCCGCATTAGCTTTTTAATCTGCTTTGCCAGTTTTCTCTTGTGGCATCATCATGCAAGTATCAAATTCGAACAGAATTAAAAAACTAGTCTAATTTCTTAGTGATCATGGCATCAAATTCAGTATGTACATATATACTATGTATATATGTACATATAAAACTATAGTATATACATACTTATATATTATAGTATATATGTAAATATAATAGTGTAGTCTATATGTAATATATACTGCACTATTTTATGTGCAAATATACTTTGTATATCTACATATATACTCAGTATATATGATACTATGCATATATGTACATATATACTATAGTATATACATACATATATACGCACATAAATATAATCACTTTGCCTCAGATGATATGAAACTGCAAAAAATTAGTATTATTTCATTTATACTTTATATTGTTGGCATAAACTTCAATAACTTATATATCTAGTTTATCCAATCATCTCTCATGTATTGCATTACAAGAGAAGTATTGGACACAACACATTCGTGGGGATTGAATGAATTATTTGCATTAACCATAAAGTTGTTAAGATTAGATCCTAGTAAGAAAGGCTTCATGTCATGGTTTCTCATGCTTGGTATCAGTTTCAGATCAAGATGCACCTATAAAAATGGCTTGTAATAGCCACATTTGACAGTTCCTCATGTTAAGCCCATCGTCATCCATGAAACTAAGTATATGGGAGAGAAGGAGAGCAAGCAAAATGAACACATTTAATTGAATTTAATTAGCAATCATAATGGCTATTAACGTTTAAACAATTTAATTCCATCGATTACCAATAATAAGCAGTCGCAGATTTAAACAGCGACAATGCAGATTTGCATGAAATAAGAGTGTCAATAACTAACCTAGGTCTGTGTTGGACCAGAATTAATTCGTTCATCTCACAACTTTAGAAGCTAGCGTGCTGTTCCCATCACCAAGAGGACCAGCCGAGCCTTTTACATGCATATAATAGGCTAAAGCTCTACCCACAATATTCTGGAACACACGCACATATTCACAGATATATAAAAATAGCATTATACATATGAATAAACATAAATCTATGTTGATAGTCATACAACTTCAAAAAATATCTAAATGATGACCATCAATGATGTTTAGAGTAAAAAAATTAATTATTTTAGAAATAATGAAGATAATAATAGCTCAGAATCCTTTTGATATAGTAGAGATCGATAAAGATGGAACCCATCCATAGGAAGGATCATGATAATGTCTGACAGCTTTGAATCATAATTTATTCGCGCGTCTCGCATTAGATGTCCTGCAAAGATTCATAGTTAGCTTATTTGGCCAAGCAAAAAAACAATACTAGAATAAAGAAAAAATGATACCACCAAAAAAGTCTCATCCTGTTTATCTACGCATTGACAAAATTAAAAATAGTTCAGAAATAATTCTGATACAAATTCATCCTCATAATTAGTTGGTATATTTTTGATAGCCACTCCTATGTGGTTTCATAGCTGGTTCTCAGAATTCTATCTGTCGCGTCAAGGCTACTTACTGACTCCATATAAAAGATTTTCTGTTTCATTACAATCATAATTTCTATAATCTCATCATTCATTTCTTTCATCTCTTCATTCATTTCTTTTAATTTTTGCATTTATTCCTTCAAATGAGAAAACTACTCATTCTTCTATTCTTTCATTTTTTGTATTTGCTCCTTCAAATGAGAAATCTGCTCATCATTCTCTTTAATTTCGGTCTCGATAACTTCAAAATGTTCATTTGTTTCTATTACTTGTTGTTCGACCAACTAAACCACCATTGCTATGATAGATGAATTAGAAGCACGACTACTACAATAAAATATTACTCCCTTTGAACTGATGTCGTACACTTGCTGCTTCTTATGACCTCTTATCATCTCTAAATAGATAGGATCATAATCAATTGGTTGAAGATCCATAGAACCCTCAACTTGTTGAGAAACAGCTCTTACACGTTCCTCACTGAGTTCCCGTGAAAAAATAGAAAAAAATACTTTTCTAGATATACATAAAATAAATTTAATATTTTGGATTTCAAACTACTTTTAAAATTTACTGTAGTTTTATAAAATTTTATTAATATAATAGATTCTTAAAGCAATAATCTGAGACTCGTTGTCAACAAACTAACCATCTGCATTCTTCACATTCATCCACCTAAAAATCTCATAAAAATTGGGATCTCGACCAAATTCTCCAACCTAGATATGTATATATAAAGTCAAAGAAAAATGTTAAAAAATTTAAACAAAATTAATAAACTATAAAACATTTTGGATGTCTATTTTGCTTATTATCTGTAAATACATAAGCATTTTTTTGGTGTATTTCGTGCATTTCTGATGTAGTTTCTCTTTTGTTTTTTTTTGATTCTGTCGTGGTTTGATTGTGGTTGTGGAATATATATTGTTTATTGTTCTTTGTTGTTCTCTTCTTCTAAATCACAATTGTGGGAGCGGAATTGACCAACAATATGTAACTGACTCACAAGAACTAAATAATAATTATGAGTTCATTTAAGTAAATCTTGCTAATAAATTACATGACTATATAATTGATTGGATTTGGATGTGATATATAGATTATCACTGACAGATAATTATAGTTTATGTAACTCAACACAAATATAATTTTGATTACTAGTATATTGTATGATTAAAAAATACAATATATGAAAAACTATAGAGATATCTTTATGTGAATTACATGCTTTTTAAAAAGGTTAGAAAGGTTAAGTTGGTCTTAAGTAGTTGAGCACAAGTCAAGAACTTGATGATGAATAAAAAATTTGGTTGATCCTATATAATTTGATCATGATCATGAGTTTTACTTGATGAGCATACCCTTGATCAAAACCAATTTAACATAAAGTACCCGCCTGACAACAACCTACTCATCTTCCCAAAAGCACCATGCCGCCACCATGGGATTCTAGGGCCACCTAGCTTCTGCCAGGTGTCGTGGAACATGCACGTCTACCACTCAACTTACTTTATTTCTCAAAAAGTTATAACTCATGAATAAAAGTTCGAATGAAACTCTCAAACTTTTCAAGAATTGCTTGATTACGTCTATCTATTCTACTTACTGATATCCCAGTACCTCAATGGTTCTTACCAAGTAAATCACTTATCATAGGTACTCAAAAATATGATTGCTTGGGATTGACTTGCCGCTAACAATGTAATAAAGTGGAGGCATCACAAATTCAAAATTTGATGAGAAGATATTACATGGTGCTTACCGGAATGAATATATGCTATCGTTCTTGTCATATATTGCATTCCAATGGTGGGTGGTTGTGAAGTTGAAGAAGGTATTAAGATATGGAAGATGAAGTTGTGCATAAAACTTCTAGAAGAAGATCGAGGAAGCACGACTGGCATGATATCTTTGTAGATGATCAGCTATCCCGTATTTCAAAAATGATTGTAGATGATGATTATATTAGGGTAGAAACTATACCTCAAATCGACAAGAAACTCACTACTGAAGGAAATCACATCCACAATTAGGTTTCATTTTGATTTATCAATGTCGAGAGAGAGAGAGAGGTGGATGGCATTAGTTATAGACTTAGAGTTGCCTTTGCACAAAAAGATACAATTTTTTATAAGTATTAAAATTCCATAAATGTTTAAATTTTTAATTATCAAAACATTTAATTAACAATAAATATATATAAAACATAAATACTCATCTTTTTTTACTTAATAAATTAATTTCAACAAGTTAATGTGTGTGTAGCAAGGCACAAATGAAAAAAAACACCTTTCACTTTTTAATTATTAATTAAATTAAACAATAAATATATAAACAATTTCAAAAAATAGATGTTTGGTCTTCTAACTAAAAAAAATCATGGCTACAAAATGTATAAACTTCATATAGCAAGGCACACATGAAAAGATGATTGGTTTTCAAGCAACTCTCCTAAGAATTATAAATACTCTTTTTAAAAAATATATAAATATATATATTGTATGGTTATAAATTTTTAAGAATTCATATTAATTTATATAAAGATAATATAAAATAATTTTAAAGGCATACAATTACATATTATTAGATATCATTTATAATTTATAAAATTTTAAAAATTACTAAAAGTGAGAAGATTATTAAAAAAATTATATATATTATTTTAATAAAGACTTAATATTAAAAGCTAATAGTAAAAATATCTTAATTGTTTAATTCTTAAAAATTTTAGTATGAGCAAATATCTATGTATTTATGTTTAACTATAAATTTATTTTCTTTTAAATTTAATGAAAAATTTTAAATATTTTTTTTAAAAGTTTCCTATAATTATAAAATTTTATTTTTATACTTAAAATAATATTAATATTTATTAGCTTATTCGTTAATTCAAGTATTTTTGTAAATATTTTTTATTTAATCATACAATAAATTATTTTAGCTTTTTATTAGTACAAATTATAATGTATGTTCATTTATTTTTAAAATTATCTTTACAAATTATTATAATTATAGAATTAATTATTTAATTTTATTTTAATAAAAATATGTAAGTTTCTTAAATAAAAAATTTATAAAATTTTTGGTATAATTTTTTAAAACTTTTATACTCATTAAAATAGTTATCTTAGTCCTATAATCATAAAATTTTTTGTATTTATATATTTATAAATTATTATTTATGAAATCCTATTTTTATAATTTTATGAGGAGAATGTGTCTTTCAAGGATTGCTCAACTATAGACAATGGCATACATTTAATATACAAAATTAAATAAATTATTAAAACAAATAATAAATTTAAAAAAATTAAATCATTAAAGATTAGAGAGGGAAATTATCCCTAGTGCGAATAGGTAGGGAAAAAACTCTAGCTAAATGGATATATTTTGTGAAAAATAAAATTTAAGAAATAATCACTTGCAATAAAGTATAAAAGAGAAATTTTTTTTTTATAATTATATATCGATAGATTTTGCATCAATCTAATTAGCTATAGAAATTATGTAGCTAAATCCATCACTAAATTACAGCTTTTCTTTGCACAGGTTTCTGCAAAAATATTAACGACAGATTTTGTCTTGCTATAATTAGCTAGTGATATTATGTCACTATATCCGTCGCTAAATTTCCCTGATTTCTTTATGTTGAAATCTACTAAAATTTCCATCCCTAATCCATCACTAAAATTTATTTCAATATAGAATCAAAAATCTTTTTCTATTCTTTAGCTAAACGCTCACTAGTTAGCTAGGGATTTTTCACTAGCTAAATTTCCATTGCTAAACTGACATTTTCTTATAATGTAGATAGAATGATAAATAGAAAGACTAGAAAATTCATAGATAGATAGAAAGATAGATAGATAGATAGACTTATAGATATACATGTAGATAAACAAATAGATAGGGAGTTATATTGATAGATAGATATAGATAAATTGATAAATAAATAAATAAATAGACATATAGATAGACAAATAGATAGACAAATATATCGACAAAAAGATATATAGATTTATTAAAAGATAGATAGACAGATAGATTGATTGATTGATTGACAGATTGATAAACAATTTGAAAGACAAATTGATAGATAGATAGATAAATAGATAGTTAGATAAACAGATAGATAGATTAACAAATAGATACATAGTCAGATAAATAGACAGATAGATACATATATAGATAGACATATTTTTAGATAGATATATAGACAGATAGATAAACATAAAGACAAATAGATAGACAAAAAGATAGACTAACAAAAAGATAGATAGTTAGATAGATAGATAAACAACTAGATATATAGAAAGATAGATGGATAGACAGAATACTAGATAAATTTTAGGATAGATAGGTAGATATAGAGATAGATAGACATATAGATTGACAAATAGACTAGCACACAGACAGACAGATAGACAAATAGGCAAGTAGACACAAAGACATATAGATAGACAAATAGACTAGTAGACATACAGATAGACAAATAGATAGACAATTTTATAAATAGATTTCATAGATAGATAGATAAATGGATATGCTAATAGATAGATATATAAATAGATAGATAGATAGATAAATAGACAAATAGATAGATAGATAGATAGACAAATAGATAGATTGACAGATAGATTGAGAGAAAGATAGATAGACAGATAGATAGAAAGATAGATAGACAGATAGATTGATAGATATATAGATATAAAAATAGACAAATAGGCAGATAGATATATATATATATATATATATAGATTGATAGATAAATAGATAGATAGATAGACAGATTAATAGAGATACGGATACATAGATAGATAGATAAATAGATAGATGTATTTACAAATAGTAATATAAATAGATAAACAGATAGACAAATATACATATATAAAGATAGACAATTAGACATATATACAAATAGAAAGAAAAATAGATAGATAAATTGAAAGACTAATTGAAATATAGACAAATTGACAGATTAATAGATAGAAAGATAGACAGACAGACAGATAGATAGATAGATAAACATATATACATATAGAGAGATACATAGATAGACAAAGAGATATAAATTCAAACAAAGAGATAGATAAACAGATAGAGAGATAATGGGTTGTGAGACAAAAAGATAGATTGACAAATAGAATTATAGAGAGATAATAAGATAGATAGATAGATTTAAAAATAGATAGATAGATAAACAAAAAGACAAATAGATAAATAGATAGATAGATTGAAAAATAGATAGCCAGATAAATAAATAGATAGATTGACAAATAGATAGACAGATAGATAAATAAATTCATTGATAAATTGATAGATATTTAAAAAATAAAAAAATTATTAGATAGATACAAAAATAGACAATATATAGCAGATAAATAGCTGATATATAGATAGAAAATAAATAGATAGATAGACCGATATATAGATAGATAGACAAATAAAAATTACACTTTGATAGACAGATTGATAGAAAAAATGATAGATAAATATATAATTAGATAGATAGATAAATAAATAGACAGATAAATAGATAGAAAAAAGATAGATAGTTAACCAGATAGATTGACAAAGATTTTGATAGACAAATAGATAGATATATAGATTGATAGATAGATAGAGAGAGAAAAATAGAAAGAAAGATAGAAAGATAGCCAGATAGATAGACAAATAGATAGAAAAATAGATAGATAGAGTGATAGACAAACAAATAGAAAAATTGATAGATAGATAGATTGAAAGATAGATAGAAAGACAGATAAACATATAGATAGATAGAAGATAAATAGATAGAAAGATAGATGAATAGTTTGATAAACAAATTGAAAGACAGATTATTAGATAGATTGAAATATTGATAGATAGATTGATTGATAGACAGAGATAAACAGATTAATAAACAATAAGATAGATATATTGATATACAAATAGATAGAAAGATATACAAAATATTATATAGATATATAGATAGATATATTGATAAATAGATAGACTGATAGATAGACGAATAGGTAGAAAAATTGATAAATAGATTGATAGACATAAAGATAGGCAAATAGATAGATAGATAGATATAAATACATATACAAAAATAGACTGATAGATAGTTAGATAGAAAGATATATTGAGAAATATATTGATGGATAGATTGATAGATAAATACATAGATATATAGACCGATAGATAGATAGATATATATATATAGACAAAGAGATAAATTGATAAATAGATAGATATATAGATAGATGGATAGATAGACATATAGATAGAAAGAATAATAGACATATTTATTGATAGATTAATTGAGATATTGATTGGCATATTGATAGACAAATTGATAGATAGATAGACAGATTGATAAACATATAGATAAAATATTTGTAGATAGAAAGATAGACAAATACATATACAAATAAATAGGCAAATAGATAGATTGATAGATAGAAAGATAGATAAAAAGATAGATAGAAAGGTTATTTGATAGATAAATAGACAGACAGACAGATAGATAGATAGATAGACATATTAATAATAGATATATAGATAGATAGATAGATATATAGATAGATAGATAGACATAAAGATAAACAGATAATTAGATAAAGATAGATATATAAATATATTTATTTATTGATAATTTGATAGAAATTTAGATAGATAGATAGAAAAAAAGATAGACATATAAATAAAAAGAAAATATACATTTAGATAGACAGATTAATAGACATATTGATAATCAAATTTATAGAAAGATCGAAAGACATAATGATAGACAAATTGATAGGCATATTGATAAACAAATTGATAGCTTGATAGATTGATTGATAAACACATAGATAGACAAAAAATAGATAGGTAGATAGTCTGATAGATAGACAAATATATAAAACAATAGATTGAGACATTATAGACATATAGAAAGAAAAAATAGATCACCAAATATATCGATAGGTAGATAGACTGATAGATAGATATAGATATATATATATATATATATATATATTCACATATATATAGATAGGTACATAGACAGATAGATAAACATTTAGATAGACAAATTGTTAAACAAGTACATAGACAAATAGATAAACATTTAGATAGACAAATTGTTAAACAGATAGATAGACAGACATACAGACAATTAGACATACACATGGATAGACAGATAGAGAAATAGATAGCTAGATATTTTGATAGACAAATAGATAGAAAATTTGATAGAAAGTTAGATTGATTTATAGAAAAATTGAAAGACAGATAGATATATATATGTATAGTCAAAAAGATATAAAGATAGATAGAAAAATATATATATAGATAGATAGATATATAAATAGATAGATATATATATTGATATACAAATATTTAAACATATAGATAGATTGATTCTTAAATAGATTGAAAGATAGATCTATAAATAAATTGATAGATAGATTGATAGATAATTTGATAGAAAAATTGATAAACATGTTGATAGATAAATAAATAGACAGATAGATAGAGATAGATATATTGATAGATATATGATTTTTATATAGATAGATAGATAGATAAATAGATAGATAGATAGATAAACAGATAAATAGATAGACAAATAGATAGATAGATATAAAGACATATAGATATAGATATAGATATATATATATATATATATATATATATATATATATATATATATATATATAGACAAACATATAGACATATAGATAAAAATGTAAATAGATCGATAGATAGATAGATTGATTTATAGATAAATTAATAAATAGATTGATAGAAAGATTATAGACAAATTGATTTACAGATAGATATATAGATTGATTAGAGATAGATAAAAAGAAAGAAAGATAGATAGATAGATAGATTCATTTATAGATTATTAGATAGATAGATCGATAGATATATAGATAGATAGATAGACATATAGATAGACAGATAGATATACATATAGATAGATAGATAGATAGAATAATTGATAGACAATTTGATATATAGATTGATAGAGCAATTTATAGATAAATTGACAAATAGATAGATAGATATAAATAAAGATTGATTGATAGATATATAGATATACAGATAGATAGATATATTATTAGATACATAGGTAGGCAGATAGATTGACAGATAGACAATTGACAATGAAATAGATAGTTAGGTAGACTAATAGACATACAAACAAGTAGATATACAAAATAGATAGATAGATAGTCATATAGATAAAAAGATAGGTAGCCAGATAGGTTGATTGATTGATAGACATTTTTATATACATATATATATATAATGAAAAAAAGAAAGAAAGAAATAAAGATAGATAGATAGATATACACACAAACAAATAAATACAAAGACAACTTGACAAACAAATAAATAGATAGACCAAAAGTCACATAGACATCAAATCAGTTAGATAGATATCCAGGCTGACAAATATTAAGGCAAAGAAAAAGAAAGAGTAATAGATAAATGAATAGATAGATAGATCGATAAATAGATAGAAAGAAACATAGATAGATAGTCAAATAGACATCTAGACAGATAGATAGATAGACAAATAGATAGACATATAGACTGACACATAGATATATATATAAACAATTATATAGAAAGATAGTTTGAAAGTTCGATTGATAGACACTTTGATAGCTAGATAGATAAATAGATTGATGAACAAATTGATAGATAGATAGATTTACATATAGATAGATAAATATATAGATAAATAGATAGATAGACACTTAGATAGATAGATATATAGATAGACAGATAGATAGTTAGATATTTATACAAATAGATAGACATAGATAGATTGATTGATACACAAATTTATAAGCATATTGATAGATTGATTTTAAAATAGTTAGTTGGATAGATTTATAGAAAAATTGATAGATAGGTTGACTGAATAATAGATAGATAGACAGATAAACAAATAGATAGATTATTAGAAAGATTATTAGATAGATAGATAGATAAATAGATAGATAGATTTATAGATAGATAGAAAGATACATAGGCAGCAATATATATACGTAAATAAATAGACAAATAGATAGAAAGATAGATTAATCGATTAATAGAAAGATTGATAGACAGAATGATTGATTGATTGATAAAAAGTTAAATTGACAGTTAGATAGATAGATAGATATACAGGATGAAAGAAAGAAAGATAGATAAATAGATTAAAAGATACATTTATATATTATTAGCAAATACATAGATAGAAAGATATACAAATAGATATACAGATAGATAGACAATAAATAAAAATATAGATCGATATATAGACAAATAGATAAATAAATAGATAGAACGATTGATTGATATATAGATTTATTGATAGATGGAAAGATTGATAGAGTTTGAGAGATAGATTGATATACATATAGATAGAAAAACAGATACCTATCTATATAGACTGATTCATAGATAAATAGATAGATAAATAGATATATACACAGATAGATAGTTAGAAAGATAAATAGATAGATATACAAGAAGATAGATAGATAGACAAATTATTAGACAAATAGATAAATAAGTAGATACACAAATAGACAAACACACAAACAAATAGATATACAATTAAATAAAAAGGTAGATAGACAGATAGACAACCATATATATCGATGTACAGATAGACAAATAGACATATAGTAGGACTAACAGATAAGTAGATAGATTTACTTATAGTCATATAGATAGATCGACATATAGATAGACAATTTGATTGACTGATTGATATACAGATTAATAGATAGTTTTATAGATAGATTGATAGATAGAAAGGCAGACAAATAGATAGATAGATAGATAGACAAATATATAGATAGATAGATATAAAGATAGAAATTATATAGATAGATAGAAAAATAGATATACACATAGATTGATATATAGGTTGATAGAAAAATAGACAGAAAGATAGAAAAATAGAGAAATTAATAGAAATATAGAAAAACATATATATTGATAGATAGATAGATTATTAGTCAAATAGATAAACAGATATATACATATATAGATAGTTAAATAGATAAACAGATAGATAGAAAAATATATAGACAGATAGATAGATATAAAAATAGATAGAAAAATATACAGAAAGATAGATAGATATATAAATAGATAGATAGATAGATAAAAAATAGATAGATAAATTGATAGATAGATAAATAGATAGATATATAATGATATAGTGAGATAGATAGTTGATTGATAGAGAGATTGTTAGGGAGATAAATAGATTGATTAATATACAAATTAAAATGCGTATTGATAGATATATATATATATATATATATAGTTAGATAGAGAGATTTACAAGTAGATAGATAGATAAATAGATAAATAGACAAATAAACAAACAATTAGACAAATAAAAAATATATATAGTTAGGTTGAAAAATAGTCACTGAGACACATAGTCAGGCAGAAAGACACATAGACAAATAGACTAACAAATAGATAGACTGATATATATACACCTAGATAGATGAACATACATAGAGATAGATAGATAGTTAAACATGCAAATAGATATATAGATAGATAGACACAAATATAGAAAGAAAATAAAATAGATAGAAAGATAGTTTCATAGACAAATTTATAGGTAGATATATGGATATATAGATTTATTGATTGATTTATTTGTAGATTGTAAAATAGATAGACATATAGATAGATAGAAAGATATTTAAATAGATAGATAGATAGATAGATAGAGTGATAAATAGATAGACATGTAGTTATACTGAGAGATAGATAGATAGACCGATAGTTATACAAATAGATAGACATATAGATAGATTGAATGATAGATTGAAAGATAAATTGAAAATATATTGATAGATAGATAAATAGACAAATTAATAGACATGTTGATAGACAAATAAATACATAGATAAATAGATAAATACTTAGAGAGAAAGATACATAAATTGATAGATCGATTATTAGATAGATTGATTACTTGATTAATTGATTAATGATTAATTGATTGATAGATTAATAGACACATAGATAGATAGATTGTTAAATATTTTGATAAACATATAGATAGATAGATCGATAGATATATATACAGATTGATAGTTACATAGATAGATAGTTAGAGAGATCTATATATACATAGCTAGATATATAGATAGATATATACATAGATAAACACAAAGATTTAAAGTTTGATAGTGATACTTTAGATAGATAGACAAATAGATAAAAAATGGAAAAATAGTTAGACAAATAGATAGGTAGATAGATAGACATCCAATAAGAAATATAGATAGATTGTTAGTTAGTTAGTTAGATACACAAAAAGACAAATTAAGATAGACAGACAGATAGACATATGGAACGATATACAAATAGTTTGATAGATAGACAGAAAAATAGACAAATATATAAAATGAGAGATAGATAGGCCGATAGATAGAAATATAAATACTCAATTTGATAGATAGATTAATAGGCATATTGAAAGATTAATTATTAGATAGATAGATAGACAAATAGATAGATAGACTAAAATATAGATAGATAGATAGATAGATCGATCGATAGATAAATATGCAGATAAATAGATAAATAGATAAATAGATAGATAGATTGATAGATAGATATATACATAGATAGGTAGTTAGACAAATAGATAAATAGATATACATATAGATAGATAGATAGATAAAGAGATAGATATATTGATAGATTGTCAGATAATTAGAAAGATTAATAGTCAAATATAGAGACAAATAAAAAGATAGACAAATAGATAGAAAATTATAGATAGATATCCAGCTAGATAGAAAGATAGATCGGTTGATAGATTGATAGATCAATAGAATGATAGTAATTTAGATAGACAAATACACAAATATGGTAATAGACATATAGAAAGATAAATAGATTTAAATATAGATAGATATTCAAATAGATATGTTGAATCATAGATAAATAGATGGATAGATAGATAGACAGATATACAATTAGATAGATATGTAGATAGATAGAAAGATAGTTAGATAGATATGCAAATAGATAGATACATATATAGAAATATAGAGAGATACATAGATAGAAAGAAAGATAGATAGATAGAATAGATAGACAAAAAGACAAATAAATAGAAATATAAATATAAAGACAAATAGAGTGACACTAAGAAAAATACAGAGACATGGAGATAGATAGACAGATGAAGACATATATAGATATATAGATAAAGATATATACAGATAGACAGATAGACAAGTAGATAGATAGATAAACAAAAAGATAGAAAGTTTGATATATTGATAGACAGATAAACAGATAGACATATAGATAGACAGATGATATAAAGATTGATAGAGATGTAGATTGACAAAAAAATTGATAAAAAGATAGAAAAATAGATTAATATATAGATAGACAGATAGATGTAAAGATAGACAAATAAATACATTGAAAGATTTACAGATAGATAGATAGATGGATAGACAAATAGACAAATAGATAAATAATTAGATAGATAGATAGATCGATAGAAAGATAGATAGATAGATTGATATATAGATATATGGATAGACAAATAGATAGATAGACATATATACAGACATATAGATAGATAGATAAATAAATAGATAAGTAGACATATAGATTTATAGATTTATAGATAGATAGACTGATAGACACATAGATAGAGAGACAGATATACAAATAGATATATAGGCACATAGATAGATAGTGAGATAGATAGATAGATAGATAAATAAATAGATAGATAGATACATAGATTGACGGACAGACAGATAGATAGATAGATAGATAGAAAGATAGAGATTTAGATATATCTATAGATATATAGGTAGATAGATAGATATATTGATAGACAAAAAGATAGATAGATAGATAGCTTGATTAATTGATAGAATGATAGAAAGATATACAGATAGATAAATATACATATAGAGAGATATACACATAGATAGATAGGTAGAAATATAGATATAAAGACAAATAGGTAATTAGAAAGACAAGATATAGAGATATAAAGATAGATAAATAAATAAATATATACACACATAAATAGATAGATATATTAATTGAAAAATAGATAGATAATAGATAAAAAGATAGATAGATAGATAGATAGTGAGATAGACATATAGACATATATACAGACAAATAAGTAGACATGTAGATAGTAGATAGATATATAGATAGAATGATAATAGTTAGATATAATTATTAATAAATAGATTGACAGATAGACAGGTAGATAGATAGATAGCTAGATATACATATTGAAAGATAGACATTTAGACATATAGAAAGATAGATGGATGTCTAGGTAGCTAGGTAGGTGATAGGTATGTAGGTAGAGATATTAAAGAGATAGATAGGTAAAAGTTAAAGTGTTAGAGAGATATACAGTAGAAATATAGATAGATAAAGATATAAAGAGATAAAGAGATAAAAAGATAAGGAGATAGTGATATAGTAATATATAAAGATAAAAAGATAGACAGATAGATAGATATATAGATAGACATAAAATATTAAGAATTAGATAGATAGACATATAGATGATAGATAATTGATAGATATATAGTTAAATAGTTCAAAAATATAGATAATAGATAGGTGTACATAAAGAAGAAGATAGATATATATACATATAGAATTCACATAGAAAAGCTAATAGATATACAGATAGACATACAGATAAAGAGATAGAGAGAGATTATTTAATTAATTGATTAATAAATTGACATATAGATATGTAGATAGATTGATAGATAATTAGATAAATAGATAGACAAATAAATAGTTAAATAGATAGACAGAAAGATAGACAAATAGATCGATAAATAGATAGATATATAGATTGTTTGATAGAGAAATTGATAGATATAGATAGATTGATTAGATTGAGATATATTGAAAGGCATATTAATACAAAAATGATAGATAAATTAATAGCACATAGATATAAGATTTATAGATATATAGATAAATAGATGAATGGATAGATATATAGATAATTAAACAGACAGAAAGACAAATAAATAGACAGATAGATTGTTAGTAGATTACCTATAGAGAGATAGATTATTAGAATGATAAATAGACATATAGGTAGACAGATAGATAATAGATAGATAGACGCATAGATAGATAGACATATAGATAGACAAATAGAAAAAATACATATAGATAGACAAATAGAAAGATATACATAATGATAGAGAGATAAATAGATAGATAGCTAGCTAGATAGATAGTTAGATAGATAGCCACGTAAAACAT
>JAREIK010001624.1:0-23330 GCA_029783825.1 Sapria himalayana | reverse complement strand
ATATAGATAGAAAGATAGACAAATAGATAAATAAATGAGATAGTAGTTTGATGGATAGATTGATAGATTGATTGATTGAAAGATTGATAGATAGATAGATAGAAATTCAAATAGACAAATAGATAGATAGATAGATAGACAGGTTGATAGATAGAAAGATAGAGATAAAGATAGATAGATAGCTAAATAGATAGAAACATAAACAGATAGACAAATACATAGATACAAGATAGATAGATATATAGATAGATAGATAGACATAAATTATAGATAGATAGATCGATAGATAGTTTTGATAAAAATATAAATAATATAAAAATAGATAGATAGAAATAGACAGAGTGACAAAAAGATAATAAGAGATAAAGAAAGAAAATCATAGATAAAAATATATAGATAGTTAGACAATAGATAGATCGAGAGATAGAAAGCTATTACATATATATATAAAAATAAGCATAAAAATAGATAGATAGATAGATAAAAAATAGATAGATAGATATATGGATATATAGATAGATAGATAGCCATATTGATAGACAAATAGATATCGAGATAGATTGATAGATAGATTGACAAATATATAGACAAAAGATAGATAGACTGACATATAGATTGATATAAAGATAGACAAATAGATATATAGATAGATAGATAGATAAATAGATAGACAAATAGACAGATAGATTGATAGATAAATAAAAAATAGATAGACAAATAGGTAAAGATTGATAGATATTTTTGATAGACAAAGTTATAAATAGATTGATAGATAGATAGACTGATAGATAGATTGATTGACAGATAGAACCTATATAGATGAAAGATAGAATATAGACAGATAGATAAAGAAATAGACAAATATATATTGATAGATAGACATGTAGACAATTAGTCATATAAATAGATTAATAGTTAGACACATAGATAGACAAATAGATAGATAGATAGATATGTAGAGAAATAGAGAGATAGAATGATATATAGATAGATAGATAAACATATATAAAGATAGATATATAGATAGAAGATAGACAGATAAACATATATATATATATTATATAATATATATATATATAAATATATATATATATATATATAGACAACAAATAGATAGATATACAGATAGAAAATAGACAGATAGATAAATAAATAAAAGATAGATAGATACATAGGATAGATAGTAGATAGATAAACAAATAGATAGATACATAGATAGATAGGTAGATAATTGATAGATAGATATATAGATAGATATAAAATAATCATATAGGCAAATAGACAAATGGAGAAATAGACAGATAGACAAATAGACTAATAGAATAATAGATAGATAGATAGATAGATAGACTGATAGATAGATAGTCAAATAGATAGATACATAGATAGATAGGTAGATAGATTGATAGATAGATATATAGATAGATAGAAAAATAATCATATAGGCAATAGACAAATGGAGAAATAGACAGATAGACAAATAGACTAATAGAATAATAGATAGATAGATAGATAGACTGATAGATAGATAGTCAAATATATAGATAAACAAATAATAAAATAGATAATAAATAGACTTATAAAAAGGCACATAGAAACGCATGCAGATATAGAGATTGATAGACAAATAGATTGATAGATAGACATATAGATATATTGATAGATAGAATAATAAATAGACAAATATATAGACAGAAAGATGGACAAATAGATATACTAATTAATAGATAGATTTATAGATTGATTGATAATAGATTGATAGATAGTTGATAGACAAATTGATAGAAAGATTGATATACAAATTGATAGATAGATTGATAGACAAATTTATAGATCGATTGATACATACATTGATAAACATAGAGAGAGAAAGAATAGATAGATACATAGATATACAGATAGATAACAGATAGATGAGAAGATAGATATATAAGATATATATACAGATATATATGAGAAATAGATAGGAGAAAGATACAGAGAATGATAGACACAAAGATAGATATATAGATATATTATATATATATATAATATATATATATATTGAAAGAAAGAAAGAAAGATAGATAAATTACTGATATATAGATAAATAGATAGATAGATAGACAAACATACATATAGTAGATAGAAAAATAGCATATAGACAAAAAAGTCAGATAAAAGAGAGACAAATAGATTAACAAATAGGCAGACAGATAGAAAGACAGACAATAGACTAATTGACAGACAAATAGACAGCCAACCAGGCAGACAATCAAGCACTTAGAGAGTCTAGTATATAGATTGATAGACATACAAACATATAGATAGACAATTAGATTGAAAAATAAAAATATAGGTAGACAAATTGATAAATAGCTAGATAAATAGATTGATTGACATATAGATTATATAGACAGATAGATAAATAGACAGATAAATAGACAGATATAGAAACAATAGATAGATAGAGGAAATAGATAGACATTCACATAGATAGATAGACTAATAGATAATATATTGATAGATAGAATAATATAGATGATAAACAAATCTATAGACATATAGGTAGACAATTGTTAGATAGATAGATAGTTTGATAGATAGATATATAGATAGACTGATAGAAAGATAGGTATATAGATAGATAGACAAATAGACAGAAGATAGAGAGATAGACAAACAGTTAGAAAGATATAGAGATAGAAAATAGATAGATAGATAGTTTGATTGATTAATTGATTGATAGATAAATAGATTCATAGACAAAAAGATTAATTGATTGATAGATACATTGATAGATATATAGAATGACAGATGGATATACATATAAATAGATAGATAGATAGACAGACAAATTGATTGATTGATTGATTGATATATAGATAGATTGATTGATATAAACATTGATAGATATATTAATAGACATATGCTTAGAAAGATTGGTAGACAAATAGAAATATAAATTGATAGACAAATAGAAATATAGATATATAGACATATAGATATTCAGATAGATAGACATATATATATATATATATAGTTAGATAGATAGATAAATAGACAAAAAATATATATAGATAGGTATATATATATAGATATGAATAGATAGATAGATATAAAGATAGAAAGATTGAAAGAAAGATAGATATACAGATTAATAGATAGATAGACTTATTGATAGATATATGGATAAACAGATAAATAGGCAGATATATATACAGAAAGATAGTTAAAAGATTGAAAAATTGATAGATTAATAGATATACTGTTAAAAACTTAATAGATAGATACATAGATTGACAAATAGATAGAAATATCGATTGATAGATCGATAAAATAGATAGTTAGACAAATATATAGAAAGATAGGTATACAGAAAGATTGAAAGATATCCAGATATATAGACAAACAAAAAGATAGATAGATAGATAAATAGATATAGAGATAAAAAGATAGACACAGAGATAGACAGAGAGACAGATAGATAGATTTAAAGATAGATAGGTAGATAAATAGAGAGATAAATAGATAGATATATGTATGTATGTATATATATAAACAGAATGATAGATAGATAAATAGATAGACAAATTGATAGACAAAAAATAGATAGATGGAAAAATAGATAAAGAGATAGATATATTAATAAATAGATAGACAGATAGATAGACATAAAGATATATAAATAGTTAGATAGATAAAAAATACATAGATAGTAAGATAAATAGATAGAGAGATAGATAGACTAATAGTGAGACTAATAGATAGCTATATAGACAAACAGATAGATAGACATTTAGATAGATAGATAGATAGACATAAAATTAGTTAGATAGATATATAAAAAGATAGATTGATAGACAGATAAATAGACAGATAGGAAGATAGACTGGTCGAAAGATAGACATAAATAAATAGATAGATAGATAGACAGACATATAAATAGTCTAATAAATAGATAGACAGATAAATAGACAAATAGATAGATAGACAGATAGATAGATAGATAGATTGATTGATTGATTGAAAGATAAATAGACAGACAGATAGATTGATAGATATATAGATAGACATATAGATAGACAAATAGATAGATAGATAAATAGATATAATGATATATAGATAGATAGATTGGTAGATAGACTAATAACTAGATTAATTGATAGATAGATAGATAGACATATAGATAAGCAAATAGATATACAAATAGATAAATATATGTCTATTATTCTATATGTCTATTCATCTATTTATCTATCTATCTATCTATCTATCTATATGTATATTTATCTATCTATTTGTCAATCTATCTATATGTTCTCAATCTAATTATCTATTTATCTATCTATCTATTTGTTTATCTATCTATCTATCTATCTTTTTATCTATCTATTTGTCTATCTGTCTATCTATCTATATGTCTATCTATATATTTATCTATCTATCTATCTATCTATCTCTCTGCTTATTTATTAGTCTATATGTCTATAAGTGTATGTGTCTATCCATCTATATGTCTTTTTATTTATTTCTTTGTTTATCCAGCTATATGCCTATCTTATTATCTATTTACCTATATATATCTCTATCTTTCTATATATATATATATATATATATATATATATTATTTATTTATTTATTTATTTATTTATATTTATCTATATATCTAACTTTCTATTAGTTTATTTGTTTATCTATCTATATATCTATTTTTCTATCTATAAATCTATCAATCTATGAATATATCTATTTATTTATCTTTCTATCAATCTAATTCAGTAACTCACTAACAATATTTATGTCTATATGTTAATCTATCTATTTATCGATATGTCTAACTATATAACTATATTTTCTGTATATCAATCTATTATCTCACTTTCTATCTATCTATATGTTCATCTATCTACCTATTTATTTGTCTATTGTCTATCTATTTATTTGATTATCTATCTATATATCTATCTTTCAATCTGTCTATCTATCTAACTATCCAAATATCTATTTATCTATTCTATAAGTCTATCTTTCTTTCTTTCTATTTTATAAGTCTATCTATCTATTCACTTATCTATCTATCTTTCTTTTTTTTTTTGTCTAACTATCTATCTATCTATTTTTCTATTTACTTGTCTATTTCACTATCTATTTGTCTATCTATCTATCTTTCTATATGTCTATTTGTCTATCTATCTATCTATCTATCTTTCTTTCTTTCTATCTATTAGTTTATTTGTCTATCTATCGATATAATGATCTGTCGATCTATCTAACTATCTATCGATCTATCTATTTGTAAATCTATCTATTTGTCTATATATATATATATATATATCTATCTATCTATTTTTCTATCTATCTATTTATATGTCTGTCTATCTATATATTTGTCTATCTATCTAAGCAATTAAATATCTATCTCTATTTCTATATATTTTTCGATATGTGTTTTTTCTATCTATCTGTATATCTACTTATCTATCTATCATTCAATCAATATATCAATCAATCAATCTAACTAACTAACTAACTATCTATCTATCTATATCTATATTTCTCTATCAGTCTATCTATTTAACTATCTTTTCTATCTATCCGTCTATTAGTCTATCTAGCTGTCAATATGTCTATGTATTTGCTTGTTTATTTGTCTAATGTCTATCTATTTATTTTATTATATATCCATATGTCTATCTTTCAATCTGTTTATCTGTCTATTTATTTATCTATATATATAATTTTATATCTTTCTATATTTGTATCTATCTATATGTCTATATGTCTAATTGCTTATATATCTAACTATAAATATATATATGTGTGTGTGTGTGTGTGTGTGTCTAAATGTCTATCTGTTAATCTATTTAATAGTTTATATATCTATTTATCTTTGTGTCTATCTATCTAACTATTTAACTACCTATTAGTCTTTTTTTTCTAATTGCTATTTTTCTATTTATTTATGTCTCTAGTGTCTATATTTATATTTAATTATCATTCTATTTGTCTATCTGTTTGTCTATCTATATATCATATGTTTGTCTATCTAACTATCTATTTATCTATTTATCTGTATATATATATATATATATATATTGTATCTTTGTCTATCTCTCTATGTTTCTATGTGTTTATATTTATATCTGTCTATCTATCTATGTGTCTATCTGCCTCTCTATCTATCTATTTGTCTATCTATGTTTCTATCTATCAATTTATCTATCTACATGTCTTTCTATCTATCTTTTTTGTATCTATCTATCTATTTATATATCTAACTATTTGTTTGTCTGTGTTTCTATCTATCTATCTATCTATCTATCTATGTGTCTCTATGTCTATCTATCTACATGTTTATCTATATATCTGTCTATATATATATATATATATATATATATATATATATATATATGTATGTGTCTATTTGACTATCTATCTATAAATTTATTTGACTCTCTTTTTTTTGAAAATGTTGTTTATTAATTTTTGCCATCTCTTTTGGCGGAGGAATACCATTTGTACAAACTATTTCTACCCTTCCCCTCTTACACCCTTTGCTATCCTCTTTTTAAGCTTTTCAACTACGATAAAATAGTAAACTTAACTAAAGCAAAGGATTTCAGGGTTATTTATATACTTATATTCTTATTTCCAAGTGGTGGATAAATCTGTTTTTGGGAGGGCATATTTTGAGCTTTACAGGGCTCCGTTGCAGCATCTTTCACAGCAGCACATTAGCCTATCCTATAGCATGTTTATTCACAGAAGCCTTTCCTGCAGCAGCACAACATTTATCATATAGCTGCACATCAGCTTTTATTCAGTAGCACAGCAGCCTTCATACAGCAGCACAACAGCCTTCCTACAGCAGCACGGAAACCTTCATATAGCAGCACGTTTCAGCACCACAGCACAGCAACACTGCATCCTTCATACAACAGCATAGTAACTTTCAGCACCGCATCATAGTAGCACAGCAGCTTTCAGCACCGCAGCACAGCAGCACAACAACTCAGTAGTCTATAGCACAGTAGCACAGCAGCACAACAGACCAGTAGCTTTTCTACAGCTCTGAAGCATCGCTGCACCACAATCCAGCAGCTTTAGTACAACAGTACGCATAACACCTTCCATAGGCACACCCCTACTGGATTCTTCTATTTCCTATCAATTTGCTAAGAGAAACAAACTACAAACACAAACAGCAATAACAATATTCTTTTCAGATTAATTTTTTGCAGAGACAGAAGTTCCTTCGCACTTTGTTCTGTGCTTAATCATACTGATAAGATCTTTTCAGATATTTACACTTTCCCATTGCTTTTATTTATTTTCAGTTTTCCTATTATTTATCATACACAATACTTTTAATGCTTTTTAAATAAGATTTATCCCCCCTTTATTAAGCCTTTACCATATCTCTTTTATTCATATTAGGATAACGGCTTAATTTATTTTATTTTTGAATTCTGATGTATGGGTATCCTATTTTATCCAATTCTATTATGTCTTTTAATTTAACAGGGATATTGTTCTCTTCATATTCGTGAGAGCCTTCTTTCATCCCTTCTTCTGCTAATATGTCTGCCTAGACATTAGTCTCCCTGTATACATGATTTATTTCACCTTTTAATTCTTCTAATAATTATTTAATAACTTCAATTTCTTCCTCGAATCTCCACAGTTCTATTTTGGTCTTAGCTAAGTCCACTAGGACACTTGGGTCACCTTGAACTTGAATTTTTTGGAGATTCATTTCTTTACATATTTGTAACCCTTTTGTTAGTGCCATGATTTCTGCTTGCAATGCTGAGTCGCCTATTCCTCCCATTGAGAATGCTTTCACCAATCTTCCTTCCGCATCTCTTATGACTCCTCCGCCTCATGCTACACCCATCTCTCTATTAAAGCTTCCATCTGTATTTAGCGCTAACATTTTTTGTGGGGGCTTCTGCCAAGAGATAAAGTTAATTACCGGCATTTTCTGTTTTATAGTAGTGAGTCCCCATTCATTTATCCTCCTTTCATCCATATCTATGCTATTTACCTTTATAGAATTATAGGCCATGATAAATGAGCATTCTTTCTTTATTTCTTCTAATATGTTTTTAGCTTTCATCTTTATGCCTTCAAACCTACTTTTATTTCTGGCTTTCCAGATACACCAGATTGTAATTTTTGGAGTACAATCTCTTAGCCATTTAACAATCTTATTTTTTGGAAGTTTTTGGCTCCACTTTTTTAATCTACTTTTCAATGTTAGCACATTCGTTCCTAAGTCTTTATCTGTTTCTAACTTATTCCATACCTGTATGGCGATCTTACATGTAGAAAATAAATGATCTGAGCTTTCGGTGTTATATGAACAACATTCACATCTAGATACCAACGTCACTCCTTTTCTGAATGTGTTCATCCACCAGGATAGCTTCAGAAAGTATTTTCCATGTTAAGATGCTCATTTTCTGTGGAACATCCTTTACCCATAACCCTTTAAAACATTCTAGGACTGGTCTTTTATTTCTTACTATGGTTTTTGCACTTTTTAAGGTGAATCTTCCTTGTGTGTTTAGTTTCCATTTCCAGCCACTGTTATTTAAGATTGTATGTTTTTCAACTAGCTCCTAGTGCTTATGCATAATCCTCCAATTTTTTGTGGCGTTTTTAGGATTTTTAAATGCATTGTTTCCAAGGCTATATTTGGTTTTTATATAGTTTGCCCAGAGGCTTCCCTTTTCTTTTAATCTCCACCAATTTTTGCAGGCCCATGCTTTTGCTAAATCATTTAAGCTTGTAAAACCTAGTCCTACCTCTTATTTAGGGTAACATAAATCTTTCCACTTTTTCCAGTGAAGCTTAGTTTTACCTTCCTTCTTGCCCCATAAAAAATTTGACATTTCTCTTTCCAGCTTTTTAATCATAATTTTTGGTGGTTGCAGATTCATTAAGCTATGAGCTAACATGCTTTGCAGGACATGTGTTATTAGAGTTATTCTCCCTGCCATGCTCAGTATATGCTCTTTCCATCCTTCAATTTTTATTCTTAGCCTTTCTACCATATAGTTTATATATTCCTTTTTTAGCCTCCCTTCATAAATCGAGCATCCTAGATACATTAAGGCTCCTATTTTCCATGCAAAACCTGTGATCTTTTTAATTTTTAAAATTGTATATTCTGGAGATTTTTTTGCAATTATAAATTGACATTTATTTTTATTTAACCTTTGTCCTGTCTCCTCCTTTAGAGTTTGGAACAGCCTCATCATATTTTTCAAAAATGAGCTGCTAGCTTTCATGAAGATGATCACGTCGTCTGTGTATGCCAGGCAACTCACATTCGGTGTGTTTTTAGGTTGTTTAAAATAATCAATTTTTCCCTCTCTCATTTTCACTTTTAAATTTACTATCAGTAATTCTAAATAAATATTAAATAAGGTAGGTGAAATGGGATCACCTTGTCTTAGCCCTCTTATAGGTTTAAATTCTTCTCCCACCTGCCCATTTATAAGAATCTTCACCCAAGCACTGGAGATGCATCTAAATATTAGATCAATCCAGAATTCTGAGAAGCCCATTTTCCTCATTACATAACATAAAGTATTTCATTCCACTCTATCAAATGCTTTCGATAGATCAAGCTTCAAGATTACATTATGCCCTCTCATTTTAACCCCTAGTTCTCTTATCAGTTCCATTGCGAGATTGATGTTTTCCATCATTAGTCTATTCTGAATAAATCCTGCTTGTTCCACCGAGATGATGGCAGGAAGAATCTTGCTCATCCTAGTTTGTAAGATTTTTGCTAGAATTTTATAAACCACGTTACATAGACTTATAGGTCTCTAATCCTCACTTTTTTGTGGGTTATCCTTTTTTGGGATTAGAACAATAAGTGAGCTAGCCCAGGCTTTCGTGATTTCTGCCCCTGCAAAAATCCAAGCTATGGCCTTGGTTAGGTCTTTTTTGATGATGTTCCAACAACGTTGAAAGAATTCGTTGTTCCCTCCATTCGGACGTGCCGCACTATCTCTATTCGAACTGAACACTGCCTCTTTAATTTCTTCTTCGCTTCGTGTTATTTCTAACATTTTGTTGTCCTCCTCATTGATTTTTTTTTCAATTATATTTATTAAGCTATGACCTTTCTGACTAACTCTCCCGCATAGATGACTTTTGAAGTAGGCTTCTAACTCTGCTTTTATTTCATTTTCTTTTTCCATCCATTCACCATTAGCATTTTTTATTCCTTTTATTTTTTGTTTTTGTATTCTTATTTTTGACATCTCATGAAATAATTTGGTGTTCTTATCCCCATATTTTAACCACTTTATCTCTGACCTTTATTTTCAGAAAACTTCCTCCATGTGTAGGCTAAGCCTTAATTCTGCTTTCACTTTACTTATATTGATTCTTGAATTAACATTTTGCGTCTCCTCATATTTTATTTCCATTGAAGCTACCTCCTCTTCTACTTTTTGTATCCTTTTTGAGATATTCCCAAAATTTTCTTTATTCCATACCCCAAGTGTTAATTTGAGGCTGCGTAATTTTGATGCCAATATCTGCATAGGATTTCCTGAAACTGGTATTGCCCATGAGTTATTAACTATTTTCTCAAAATCTTTGTGCATTGCCCACATATTTTGAAATTTGAACCCCATATATATCTTTTTGTTTTCTTTTAGTGAGATTAGGAGCGGGATGTAATCCGAACAAATTCTGTTAAGATGTTTAACTTTTATTTCACCTAATTTGTCCATGATTTTTGTATTATAAAGCACCCGGTCAAGCCTTGACTATATTGCTCCTCTTTTCTTCCGGTTATTACACTAGGTGTAATTTGATCCCAAAAAATTAGTTTCTAAGAGGTTAGCATTTTTTATGGCCTCGTTAAAATGGGCTATGGCCATCAGGTCTGGAGGCCTTCCACCCCTTTTCTCGGAGGAGTTTCTAACCACATTAAAATCTCCACCGATGATCCAGGGGACCTTCTTTTTAGCGATCTCTTGCATCTCCTACCATAGTCTCTTCCTATTCTCTTTCGTGATGCTCGCATACACTACTGAGAAGATAGCATCTCGCAGGTTACTGATCTTAAAATTAGTTATTTGTTCTGTTTCCATTAGAATTTTTATGTCTAATATATTATTCCACATTATCCATAATTTCCCATTTGAATTTGAGAACGCCTTCTCAAAACCAATTAACTTCCTATATTTATCTAGCTGATTGATACTTACCATTGGCGCAACAATTATTAACAATGATAGTTTATGGATTCTAATAAGTTTTTTAAGTCTATTTAGCGTTGGAGTATTTGCTACTCCTCTTATATTCCAAAATAGAGCGTTATTCTTTTATAGTTATATTTAGCTTGTGCTCTCGTGGTACTCTTTGATTCGTATATTAGGTTTAAGTGTTCTTTCCTATTTCCAAGAGGCTCTCTTGAGCTCGGGTAAGTGAGCTCATTTCTAGATGTTGAATTCTGTGCATTGTCCAGCTTCTTAGCCATGTGCCGTATCTCCTTTATCGCCTTGTCCCTGCTTCCTACTTTAGGAATTTTATGTTTGTATGCATCTATATCATCAAATGTCTCTCCTGCATTGGAAGGTTGGGGAAAGAGAACCAAACCACTACATTCGCCGGTTCTTCTGAAGATTTAAAGCTAGTCGACCATTCGAACACGCGCATTGGATAACCTGCAATGCTCCATTGTCCCCTTAACCATATCCTCCGGAAGCTTTCTTCCTCTCTGAACTGTAACAGGATATGCTTCCCATCGAGCCATGACCACTTTACTACTTCCCGTAGCTTTAATGAGGCATGGAAGCCATGAAATTTCTCGAATTCGGGCCTACCATGCGAGAACTTGCCAATTAGAGTGAGATTGAAAGGTTCTGCAAGTTTCGAAAGCTCCTCCTTCGTAAAATAAATTGTCGGGGACTCCTCCTTTGCATCATAGTTCGGAAATAGGAGTTCGGGCTCCTTGAAAATGGTGGAGAATGATTTTTTATTAGAAATCATATCGGTTTTAGCCATTTTTGGCTACAAATTGAGCTTCTTCGCTCAAGCAAGATAATCGATCAAAGATGTAGGTTTCGCTCAAGCGAGAGAGAAGATGAATGTATTTTTTTAAAAAATTTATTTGACTATCTATTTGTCTATTTATCTATCTATTTATGTGTATGTCTGTCTGTGTATATGACTATTTATCGATTTGTATATTTGTCTAAGTGTCAATCTATCTATCCAAGTAACTAAGTTTCTTTCTACTTTTTTATCTATCTTACTATCTAACTATCTTTCTATCTATCAGTCTATCATTCTACCTTTCAAACTATCTAGCTATATATCTATGTCTCTATCTATCTGTGTGTCTAATTGTCTACTTGTATATCTATATATATGTTTACTTATCTAACTATCCAACTATCTATCAGTCTATCAGTTTATAAGTCTATCTATCTATTTACTCATCCATCTACATTCTAATTTTCTATATGCCTATCTATCTATCTATTTATCAGTCTATTTGTCTATCTATCTATCTTTCTTTCTATATGTCTTTTTGTCTATCTATCTATCTGATTATTTGTCTGTCAAAATGTAGATCAATATATCTATCTATATTTCTGTCTATCTATCTTTTTATATATTAGTCTATGTGTCATTGTATCTATCTATCTATCTATCGATCTAACTAACTAACTAACTATCTATCTATATATCTTTTTGTTAATCTATCTATTAGTCTATCTGTATATCTATCTATTTATATGTTTGTTTATCTATCTATATATCTATCTATCAATATATTTGTCATTCTATCTAAGTGTTTATTTATCTATCATTATTTCTATTTATTTGTGTATTTGTATTTTTGCCTATCTGTATATCTATATATCTGTCTATATATCTATCATTCATAATATCTATTTATTTAATGGTCTATCTATATATCTATGTATCTATTTGTCTAACTATTTATCTATCTCTTCTGTCTCTCATTCTATTAGTCTATCTATCAATCTATCTGTTAATATGTATATCAATTTGTATATATCTATCTATTGCCTATCTATTAGTCATTCTATTTATCATTCTATTAGTCTATATCTATTTGTCATTCTATTTGTCATTCTATTAGTCTATCTACTTGTTTATTTATTGCCTATCTATTTATTTGATTATCTATCTATTTGTATATTTGTCTATCTTTCTATCTATCTATATGTCTATTTATCTATCTTCCTAACTATCTATCTACCAATCTCTATATATGTCCAAATGTCTAACTGTCAATATATTTAATAGTCTATCAATCTATATATCTAAGTGTCTATCTATCAAACTATATAACTTCTTATTAGTCAATTAGTCAAATTGTCAATCTGTGTATGTATATATTTATTTATGTCTATGTGTAAATAATGTGTGTATGTATCTATCTGTCTATTTGTCTATCTGTCTATCTATATATCTATCTTATGTTTGTTTATTTATCTATCTATCTATTTTTCTATCGAACTGTATATATATCTATCTATCTATTTGTCACTTTGTCTATCTCTCTATCTTTTTATGTGTCTATTTATCTATCTATATACCTATCTATCTATCTATTTGTCTATCCATCTATCTATTTTTCTATCTATCTATTTATCTACTTGTCTATCTATCTATCTGTCTATCTGTCTATATGTTTATCTATCTGTTTTTCTATATGTTTATCTATCTATTTATTTTTATATATGTCTATGTTTAAATAAATCTATCTATGTAACTATCTATTTTTTATTTGTCTATCTATCTTACTATATGACTATCTTTCTATCAATTAGTCTATCAGTCTATTTATCTACCAATCTATCTATTTATCTATTTGTCTATAAGTTTAATTACTATTTGTCTATATATCTATCTATCTATTTATTTGTCTAACAATCCAACGATCTATTAGTCTATCAATTTATCAATCTATCAGTTTATAAGTCTATCTTTCTATATTCATATCTATCTTTCTATTTTTCTATCTATCTATTTATCAATCTATTTATTTATCTATCTATCTATTTCGCTATCTATCAACCTATCTATTTATCCTTCTATATGTTTATTTGTCTATCTATCTATATGTTTATTTGTTAGTTTGTCTATCTCTATATCCAACTATCTGTTAATCTTCTATTTATAAATCTATGTATCTATCTCTCTATCTATCTTTTTGTCTATCAGTCTACTTGTCTATCTATAATTCAAACTATTTGTTGATCTATCTAATTATATATCTATCTATATATCTATTTTTTAATCTATATATTTCTCTATCTATATATCTATATATTTATATTTTTTTATGTTTATCTATCTATCTATCTATTTATCAAATTATTTTCTATCAATCTTAATATCTATTATCTATCTCTTTTTCTTTCTATTTGTCTATTTGTTTTTTTCAATCCATTTATTTGTATATTTATTTATCTATCTATCATTCAATCAATCAATCAATCAATCAATCTAATTATCTATCTATCGATCAATAAATCAATCTTTTGATCTATACTACAAAAAAATGTCTATTTATGCCCAAGGAAATTTAGCCAGGGAAAAAATTTTTAGCTAATTAGCGAGGGATTAGCTAAGAAATAACAAATGCTTTTTGATTTTACATTAAATTAACGTTTTGCGACAGATTAGTGAAAGTGTTAGCGACGGAAATGTTGGAATGAAAATTTTCCATCGCTAAAATTATAGTTGATATTCGCGCAAAGAAAAGTGGGAACTTTAGTAATGGACTTTGCGACGGAATTTTTCTAGCTAATTAAAATGAGGCAACATCTCCCGCAAAATAATTATCTAAATATATCTTTTATGATTTAATATATAATTAAAAGTGATAATTCCTTAAATATTTATTTTCTCAAAATATATGCATTTAGTTATGAATTTTTCTTTAGCTATTTGGGCTAGTGATAATTTCTATCGCTAATCTTTAATGATATTTTTTAAAGCAATATTTATTTTAATATTTATATAATTTTTTATATTAAAGGTATGTCATGGTCTTTAGATGAGCGATCCTTGAAAGACACAATCTCCTCATATAATAATAAAAATATGATATTATAAATAAAAAATTTAATAAATATATAAATACAAATAAAAATGTATATTAAATATGACTAAAATAACTATTTTTAGATAATTTAATTTTTAAAAATAATAATTAATTTTTTTGCAATATTTATTTATGTATTTAAAATTTTGTATTAAAAAACATTAATTAATTTATTATGTAATTATAATATTTTTTAATATATTTTAAATTATAAATAAACATAAATAACAATTATTACTAATAACTAATAAACTAAAATAAACAATTGTTTAATTAAATAAAAAAAATTTATAAAATTATATGGATAAATGAATAAACAAGTAAATATTTATATAAATAAAATTATAAAATAATTTTTCTATGGTGGTAAGAATTTTTTAAAAATATAATGACTAAAAGATTTGAAAATTTTGATTTATAAAAAAATTTTCAAATTTTTGATAAAATTTAAAAGAAAATAAATTGATATTTTTATTTTAATACATAGATGTTTTAAATAAATCAAAAAAAAAATTTGATGATTTAAAAAATAAATAGTTCAGTGTGGTTATGAAATGAACACTTCAAAGATTAAAATATATAATGACTAAGAGATTTAAATTTTATGCATTTATAATTATTTCATATTATATTAATAAATTATAAATTGAATTCTTATAAATTTATAACCATATATATATATGAATACTTTATTATTATATAATATTATTTTATTTATTTATGAAATAATATTATTTATAGTTAAAAAAAATCTATTTCATATATATATTTTTTGTTTAGTTAAATTACATTTATTTATTAATACTTCATTTATTTTATTTAAATTATTTATTTTTTATAATTTTTGTTTACTCTTATATTTTTGTATCTTTATTTTCTATATATTTACATATAGTTTAGTATTTATATATAGTTTCCTTGAAAAAAAATGCAAAGACATTAGGCACTTAACATTTTTTCTATCTTTCAACGACAAAGAGAGGAGAAGCGAAACAGGACTACTGGAGCAACCTACAAAATCTACCTCTTCTTGTTACCAGGTAATATTATCATTATTCTTCTCCTTTGGAATGCTATATACATATCACTATCTCTCTCAATTTGATTACCACTGGCAGATTTTCATTTTTATAGAAAACTCGGGTATAATTTTTTTTTATCCCAATTTTCCTTTTTTTTCTTCTATTTTCATATTACTCATATAATTTTGACTCTACACCATTAATTAAACAATAAATGGTCAGTGTAAACTTTTTTCTTTTATTGTTTAAATTTTTTGGTTTTTATTTATTTCAAATACTAAATGTTTGCATATTGTTTTTTCCTTCAGTAACTTATGAAAATAAATAATGCTTGATGTTTTCTACTTTTGTAACTTAAGAAAAAACAAACTTAATGTTTATGGGTTCTATTTTTGTTGTCTCCAAAAATATTATAAATAGCTATATATAATCATATGACATTATGTATTAATGTTTATATAATCATATGCCATTATATATAAATAGCTATACATATGTTTTTATAAACATATAATGCGATATATAAATATTTATACATATATATTAATGTTTATAAATATCTATAGAACATTTACATAAAACTATCCATTTATATAATTTTTTATATATCAATTATATAACATATAAAATGTTTATACATTTTTGTAAACATATATATAACATTTTAATTTTAAATATATAACATTTATAATGTTTATATAAATGTGATATATATATTATATAATATTTATAAAAGTATTACATATATATATAATTATATATGTGTAACATTTATAAAAATATTGTAAACATAAATATTATATCTAAACACTTGTATAATTATATAATCATACGCCATTATATATAAAAATATTTATAACTATATTTATAATTATGTAAACTATTTTATAATTATATTTATAACTATACATAACTATTTTTTTTACCTATATAATAATTTATAACTATATGTATAATTCTATAATTTTTATATGCCTATATGTCTTTCTACCAATATGTCAATTTGTCTATCTATCTGTCTGTCTCGCTGTCTCATTATATCTATCTATCTAGGTGACTATGTAACAATGTGGTATGTGTATATGTATATATGTGTCTATTGTCGTTATCTTTCTATGTATCTTTCTGTCTATCTATATATCTATCTGTATTCTATCTTTCTATCTAACTATCTATCTATCTATATGTCAATTTGTCTATCTGTCTATCTGTCTATGTTTATATTTATCTTTTTGTCTACTTATCTATATGTATATCTATGTATTTGTATATCTGTCTATCTCTCTATTTGTCTATTTCTATATCTATCTATCTATTTGTCTATTTCTCTATCTATCTATATTTGTAACTTTCTATTTATCTATCTATCTATGTGTCAATTTGTTTATCTATCTATCTGTCTATTTGATTTTTTTCTCTATCTCTATTTATTTATTAGACTATCACTACTAAAATTCACCATATTACCGACCAATTATTTGGTTGGAAATTTGGTGTTTTTGGTCTATAAATCTAATACCAAACAATTTACCGACCAAAATATATGGTTGCAATTTTGCTCGTTGCTAAATTTTTTTATCAATAAAAAATTAGTGAGTCGGGAAATTACCGGCCATTTATCGATCCTCTGCCGACAAAGATTTATCGACTATAATCCGATAATTTATCGACCGAATAAATAAGGTCAGAACATGGTTTGCAATTGGTCGATAATTATCGACCATTTGGAGAGCATTTACCTACAAACAAAATTCGATGATATTCCGACCAATTTTCGACCAAAAGAATTAGGTTAGTAAATGGTCTCCAAATGGTCGGTAATTACTAACATTTTACAAACCATTTACCGACAAATAATTTCCGATGATATTCTGATTATTTTCCAACCAAAAGCATTAGGTCGGTAAATGGTCACAAAATGGTCGGTAAAAGCCTAAAAAATTACGACAAAAACTGACCAAAATCTTTTAAAATCATTGGTCCGTAATTGATCTCCAAAAGAATTACCGATCATTTGTGAAGAGTACAATTGAGCTTTTATGTATAAAATTGAGCTTTTATTCATTGTTTATGAAGAGTACAATTGATCTCCAAAAGCAAAAAAACACTTTTTTGCTTCACTTTATTCATTGTTTATGTATAAAATTGAGCTTTTATGAAAAGCATTCACAAGATAATGAATAATAATACAAATATATTTGTGAAGAGTACAATATAAATGACTATAACTCAAAAGGTTTATACAAATCAGTAATATGAGCTGAGATTATAATTAATAAATCTATAAGTCTGGTTGAATTTATCTTGAACTAATGATTATTTTATTAAAAATAAGAGTCATGTCTAGCTTACTGGTGATTTTTATAGGTGTGTAATGAAAATGATGAATAATTTTAGAAAAGAAGAAAAAAAATGATAAAATTAATTAATATATGACTACTCAAGGATTACTTGTAAGTGAATTTGTTATTTGAACCTTGAAAACCATAATTTATTTATATACTATATTTTTAAACATATTTTATTTGATTCTCATTGTTCTTGAAATATTAATACATATGATACAAATGAATGTGAATTGCTTGTTGAATTTTATTTTTTATTTGGAAGGTATCTAATGAGATTTCTGAATTTGTATTTCATTAAATAAGAAAGAAAGAAAAATATATTTGAAATTTTGTGATACTAATAGTTGTAACATTGTACATATTATAATAAGTAATTTTGTTTTATAAATTTATTATTTTTTATCTATGATATTGATGTGATTTAATATAATTGGTATGCTTTTTTATGCTATATTGTTTGGAAGCATATAGCATACATACATGGTATATATAAATGGGGTAGCTACTGCCGATGCTGCTGCCGGTCCTGATGAGGGTGCTGCTGCCGGTGCGGGTGCTACTGCCGGTGCCGATGCCGATGCCGCTGCCGGTGCCGGTGCCGATGCCGCTGCTGGTGCTGCTGCCGATGCCGTTGCCAGTGCCACTGCCGCTGCCTAAGCCAAGATTGTTGCTGTTGCCATTGCCACTGCCAGAAGCGGTAACAGCACCGGCAACAGCGGTAGTAGCACTGGTAGTAGCGGTAGGTATGGCGGGAGCGGTAGGGGTTGTGGGAGCTGCAGCAACAATGGGAGCAACAATAACAACAATAAATGCAGTATATACGTACATATAATACCGTAGTATTTTATGTACATATATAATGAGTATATATGTACTCCGTATATATATACGCATAATACTACAGTTTATATGTACATATACTACAATAATATATGAATGAGTGAAATGCTAGTATATATGTACATATTTACTGTAGTAATATATATTTATCAAAACATAGTTTTTTTTAAAATTATTTTGATTTGACTAAGTGGTTTAAAGTTTTTACAGATATGGTTAAGCATTGTTTCCCATACGAAGCTTGTATACGTGAAAGAATTTTTCAACTGACATGAATCCCCGTGACTTAGACAGCTTTTTTTGCAGCCGAAAGTTGGTGATCGGAAGAGCATAGAGAAAGGAAGGAACATTAATGCATGGATAGATTAATATATTTATGCACAGTTTGTAGATACATTGATTAATAAGTTGTAATATAATTTTGTTATTTTTTTTTGTTTTTGTTATTTAAAATATTATATTAGAATAAGTTATTAAATGATTTTTTTTGTTTAATTTAAAATTTTCTTTTATAGTTTCTATTTTTATTCAATTTAATATACAAATATTAAATTATTTAATTAAATTTTTGTAGAAGCTGAATGAAAATCAACTTTAATTTGTGTTGGGTCATGTCCATAATAACTATTTTTATATATCTATGAATATGTTTGCATGTATCTGAATTTTTTGGGTTGAGTTTTAGCCTATTATAGGTATGTAAAAATCTATTATCAGTAGTAGTAGCAGCGACAGCAGTGGTAGTAAATTGTAGCTGCGGCATCGGCGGTGGTGGCGGCGGTGGCAGCAGAAGTGCCGGCAGTGGTGGCACGGTAGTGGCGATAGTGATGGTAGCAGCGGAAGCATCGGAAGCAACGACAACAGTGGCAGAGGCGGTAGCGGTAGAAGTGGCGACAGCGGCATCAGTGGCGGAAACGGCAACAATGATAGCTGTGACATGTAGTGGGAGCACCGGTAGTGGGCGCAGCGGCAACAGCTGCTTTAGTGGCTAGTGGCGGCAGCGACAGCAGTAGTGGTGGCGGCAGCAGCGGCATCGGCAGCAACAGCGGTAACAAAAGCAGCTATGGTAGCAATAATGGTATTGGCAGTGGTAGCGGTAGCGAGAGAAGTAGCAATAGAAACAAATTCGGTATATAGGTATAAATAAAGTCAGTATATACGTACATATAATACTTCAGTATTATATGTACGTATATACTGAGTATATTTGTACTAAGTATATACGTACACATAATACTATAGTTTTTATGTATATATACTAATGTAATATATGTATGAGTGAAATGCTAGTATATATTTACATATATATTGCAAGATTATATATTTATCAAAAAACATAACTTTTTTTTAATTTGATTGATTGGTATAAAATTTTTTACATATATGATACCGCATTCTTCCTCATACAAAGCTTGTATAAGTGATGGGATTTTTCACTAGATATTACGTGCTGATAGTTTGGGCAACTTTGTCATAGTAGAAATATGGTGATTGGAGGAGCAGAGGGAGAGAAAGCAATGTCAATGAATGAATATATTATACTTTATGCGATGTCGGTAGATACAATGATGAATAAGATGTAATAAAATTTTGTTATTTTTTTTCGATTATATAAAATATTGAATTAGAATAAGTTATTAAATGAATTTATTTTTTGTTTATTTAAATTATTTATAGTTTCATTTTTTATTCAATTTGATATAAAAATATTAAATTATTTAAATAAAATTAAATTCTGAAAATAGTTTTGAAATTAAAATACCTAGGGAAAAATCTCTTGCTAAATAGCTAGGGAAAATTCCCTAACTAATTTAGCAAGAAAAATCTTTATTTTAGTAAATGATATTTTCGTCGCTAAATTTATTTAGCTAGATATACAAACAGATAGATAGATAATTAGAAAGATAGATTGAAAGATAGACAGACAAACATAAAGATATATATATATAGACTAATAGATATATTGACAACTAGATACACAAATTTAATGATATATAGTTAGATAGATAGATAGATAGAAGATGAACATACAATCACATAGATAAATAGATAGATAGATACATAGATGGACAAATAGACTGACATATAGATATAAAGAGAGAGAGTGAGATAGATAGATATATAGATAAATTGATTGATTGATAGAATGATAGATAGATAGGTAGATTGATAGATAGATAAACATATAGATATATAAATAGATAGATAGATAAATAGACAGAAAGATAGATAGATAGACAGGCAGACAAACAAACAAACAAATAGATAGATAAATAAATAAATAATTTGATAATTAAATAAATATATAGAAAGCTTGATATAATGAAAGAAAGAAAGATAGATAGATAGATAAAATGATAATAGATAGAAAGAAAGAAATAAAGATAGATAGATAGATATATTGTTAGATAGATAGATATATAGATAGACAGATAGATAGACAAATAGATAGATAGATATAAATATAAATATATATAGATAACTAGATAGACATATAATTACATAAGTAGACAAATATATATATATATATAATTAGATAGACAACTAGATAGACTGACATATAGACAAATAGAAAGATAGATAGATAGGTAATAAATAGAAAAAAAATATAGACAGAGATATAGATAGATATATAAAAAATAGATAGATATATAGATAGGTTGATATGTAGATAAGGTTTATAGATATATAACGTAGAGAAAGATAGATAACTAGATAAATAGATAGATAGCTAGATAGATGATAGACAGATAGAGAGATAGATTGATATACATAAAATAGATAGATAGATAGAGAGAGAGAGAGAGTGAGATATATATATATAGTAGATATATAGATAGATAGATTGATATTCAAATAGATAGATAGATAGTTAGATAATAGATAGACAGAAAGGTAAATATATAGAAAGAAGACAAAAAATAAATAGACTAATAGATAGATAGACAGATAGATACATACACAGATAGATAGACATACAGATAGATATATAAATATCTAGATATGTTTATATGTAGATAGATAGATGAATATACAGATAGATAGGACTATAAATAGATAATTGAGAATAGATGATGATATATCTATATAATATATATTTATATATAGATAAATAGATAGATATATAGATAGATCCTATAGATATAGATATAGATATATATATATATAAGACAAATATATAGTAAGTAGATAGATAGATAGGTAGTCAAAATAAAGAAAGAAAGAAATAGAGAAAGAAGAAAGAAAGATAGATAGATAGATAATAGATATAAATAGATAGATATTTAGATAGATATATATAAAGATAGATAGATAGATAGATAGAGAAATAGCTAGTAGGCGATATAGATATAGATAGATAGATAGATAGACAACCAGATAGATAGACATAAATGCAAATAATTGATAGACACATAAATAGATAGATAGATAGATAGATATATAGAAGATAGTAGATAATGAGATTGTAGATAATTAGATAGATATATAGGTAGATCTATAGATATATATATAGCTAGATAGCTAGGTATATAGATAGATAGATAGCTGGGTAGATATATAGATAGATATATATAAAATTAGACCAATAGATAGATAAATAGATAGATAGATAACATGATCGACATACTGATAGAAGATAGATAAATAGACAAATAGACAAAAAATTGATAGATAGATATATAGATATAAAGATAGTTTGATATTTAATAGTTAGATAGATAACTATTAGATAGATAGATAGAAAGTTAGATAGATAGATAGGTAGATAATAGATAGATAAATAGATAGAGAGATATTAGATAGATAGTTAGATAGAATTATAAAAACATAGATACATATATAGATAGAAAATATGGATATAGAGATAGATAGAAGATAGATAGAAAGATAGACAGACAAATTGATTCATAGATGATACATTAATTAGATAAAATAAGCAATATAAAACAATCATATAGAATAATAGACATGAAGACAGATACACAAATAGATCAGTAGATAGCTAGATAAATGATA
>JAREIK010001623.1:138539-228682 GCA_029783825.1 Sapria himalayana | reverse complement strand
TATGTATATCTATTTATCATTAGTCTATTTATCTATTTATAAATTTGTTTATGTAATAATTTATCTATTTATGTTTTTATCTATATATCTTTCTTTCTATCTCTCTGTTTATCTATATGTCTATAAATTTATCTATCCTTTTATCTAATTATCTATTTGTCTATATATATTTCTATCTTTCTATCTATCTACATGTCTATGTATCTATCTATTTATTGGTCTATCTATATCTCTATCTATCTATTGATCCATCTATCTATCTACCTAATATTCTATTAATATTTTTGTCTATCTATCTATTAATCTTTTTATATGACTATCAATTTGTGTATCAATCTATCTATCAATCTATGTATTAATCTATTTATCAATTTGTATATCAATCTGTCTATCTTTTATTTTCATTCTATTATTTTGTCTATCTCTCTATCTGTCTATCTGTTTGTTTATACATTTATTTATATGTCTATCTATTTATCTATCTATATGTTTTTCTATTGATCTATATAATTATTGGTCTATCTATCTGTATATCTATCTATCTATCTATCTATCTGTCTATATGTCTATCTATCTGTCTATCTATCTATCTATTTGTCTATCTATATATCTATATATGTATTTTTGTGTCTATCTATCTGTCTATATGTATGTCTATCAATCTTTCTATTTGGTTATCTATTTAACTAGCTATCTTTCTATCATTCTAAATATTTGTGTCTTTCTATCAAATATCTGTCTGTCTATTTATTTAATAATCTATATGTCTATCTTATTTTTTATCTATCTCTCTATCTATTTCTCTATCTATTTGTCTATCTATCTTTCTATCTGTATATCTATCTAAATGTCTGTCTGTCAATCAATCTATATGTGTATCTATCTATCTCTTTGTCTATCTATTGGTCTATGTATCTGTCTATATATCTATCTATTTATTTATCTATTTATCTATCTTTGTGTCTATCTATCTATATATCTATCTATTTATATATCTATCTATCTATCTAAGTATTTATCTAATTAACTATCTATATATATGTCTATCTATCTATATATTTATCTATCTATCTATATATTTATCTATCTATCTATCTGTTGATCTATCTATCTATCTATTTGTCTATCTATTTGTTTATATATTTGTTTATCTATATGCATGTCTTTCTATTTATCTATCTTTTTTTCTTTCTATCTATCTATCTATTATCTATCTATCTATTTTATATATATATATATATATATATATATATATATATATATATATATTTGTCTCTCTCTATCTTTCTATGCATCTATCTAATATTTTGTCGATCTATTTGTCTAACTATCTGTCTAATTATCTTTCTATTAATTTGTTTATTTATCTATCTATCTATTTTTCTATCTTCCAATCTGTCTATCATTCTACCTATTAATATGTCAATCAATCTATCTATCTATCTAATTGTCTATCTATCAATCAATCTATCTATCTATGTGTCAATCTATGTATATATTTGTCTATTTTTCTATCTATCTATCAATTTATCTATCTATCTATCTATCTATCTTTTGTTTATTTATCTGCCTATCTATCTATCTATTTTTCTATCTATCTATTTATTTACATATCTATCTATTTCTTTATACATCTATCTATCTATCAATCTACATATCAATCAATCAATAAATCAATTAATCTATCTATCTATCTGTCTAACTAATTATCAATCAATCAATCTATCTATCTATATATCAATCTGTTTTATTTTTTATCTATCTATTTGTCTATTTATTTTTCTATATTTCTCTATATCTATTTTTCTATCTATTTTTCTATCTTTCTATGTCTAACTATATATATTTATTTCAATCAATCAATTAATCAATCTATCTATCTCTCTATTTATCTATTTGTCTATCAATCTTTTTATCTATCTATCTATATCTTTGTCTATTTTTTGGCCACTTTTTCTATCTATAAGGCTATCTATATATCTATTTATATGTATATTTATTTGTCAAACTATGTTTTTATCAATCTTCCTTTCTATCTACCTTTCAATATATTTATCAATCAATCTATTAATCAATCAATCAATCAATCAATCTGCATGTCTATCAATTAATCTATCTAAATGTCTATCTGACTATTTATCTATATGTTTATTGATATGTTTATCTATCTATTTATCTATTTGTATATGTGCCTAACAATTAATCAATCAATCTATCTGTCTATCTATCTTTCTATCTATCTTTATGTCTAACTATCTATTTCTCTATCTATATGCCTCACTATCTATCTGTCTATCTATAAGTTTGTCTATATGTTTGTTTATCTATCTATATATATTTTTGTCTGCCTATCATTCAGTCTATCAGTCAATATATCTAACAATCAATCTATCTATCAATATATATGACTATCTATCTTTCTATCTATCTTTCTATTTGTCTATTTGTCTATATATCTTTCTATGTATCTATTTGTCTATCTATCTATCTATTTATCTCTCTATCAATTTTTCTATATATCTATCTGTCTATCTATTTGTCTCTTTGTCTATTTATCTTTCTATCTATCTGTCTATCTACCTATCGATATATCAGTCTATTTGTCTGTCTATTTTTTATCTATCTATCTATCTTTTTGTCCATCTATCTGAAAATCTATATGTCTATCTATCTGTCTATATATCTATCTATATTTATATCTATCTATATTTATGTCTATCTATCTGTCAATCTTTCTACCAATCTATCTATTTATCTAATAAATAGTCTAATAATCTAACTATCAATCTATCAATAAATCAATCAATCTATCTATCTATCTATTTATCTATGTGTCAATCTATTTATCTATCTATATGTCTGTCTGTATGTCTAAATGTCTATCTTTATATTTGTCTATCTTTCTATCTACCTATTTATTTATCTATCTATCTATTTGTATGTCTATATTTTTGCCTATCTTTCTATCTTTCTTTCTATTTATCTGTATGTCTATCTATCTATCTATTTATCAATCTTTCTTCTTGTCTATCAATTAGTCTATCAACATATCTTTCAATTTTTCTATCTTTCAATCTATCTAATATTTATCTATCACCATATCTATCAACCTATCTATCTCACTTTTTATCTACATATTAATCTATTTTTATATTTATCTATCTATATGTTATCTATCTATCTATCTATATATCTATGTATCTTTCTATTAATCTATCATTCTATCTAAATATCTTTCATTCTTTTTTTAATCTATTTTTTAATTTGTTTATTAATATATCTATCAATCTATCTATCAATTTGTCTATATATATATATCTATCTAAATGTCTAGTTTTTTGTCTATCTAACTTTGTACCTTTCTATCTATATATCCTTTTGTCTCTTTATCTATCTATTTGAATATCTATCTGTTTATCTATCTATTCTTCTAATTGTCTATGTATCTATCTATTTATCTATATATTTATGCATCTGTCTATCTATCTTTTATCTACCTATATATCAATCTGTCTATCTAATTATATATATATATATATATATATATATATATATATATATATATATATATTTGTCGATCTATTTGTTTATCTATCTATCTATCTATATGTCTCTCAATCTGTCTGACTATCTATTGTAAATCTATTTGTCTATTTGTTATCTCTATTTATATGTATCTCTATCTATCGATACATCTATCTATCTATCTGTATGTCTATGTTTCTATCTGTCTATTTATTTGTCTATCTATCTATTTATCTATCTATCTTTTTGTATTTTTATCTGTCTGTCTCCCTGTTTGTTTGTCTATCATCCTATCTGTATATCTATATGTTTATTTTTCTATCTATCTATCTATCTATCAATATGTCAATATATCTGTTTATCAATATTTCAATCAATCTATATATCAATCTACCTATCATTATATCTATAAATCTATCTATCAAAATATGTATCAATCTTTCTATCAAACAATATATCAAACATTGTAACTATTTGTATATCTATATATCTATCATTCTATTTGTCTCTTGATCTATCTATAAATCTTTATATCAATCTATTTATATATCTATCTATCTATTCATCTTCTATCTATCTGTCTATATATATGTATATCTCTCTATCTATCTATCTATCTGTCTATTGATATGTCTAACTATCTATCAATCCGTTTATCTATCTGTCTATCTATCTATATTTTAATATATCTATCAACCTGCCTATAAATCTATCTATCAATTTCTCTATCAATCTATCTTTCAATCTATCTATCAATTTGTCTATCCTTTAATCTATCTATCTATTTGTCCATCTATTTGCATATCTATATGTCTATCTATCTATCTATATGTTTGTCTATCTATGTATTTGTCTGTCTATCTATCTTTCTTTCTTTCTATGTATTTATATATATATATATATCTCTGTCTGTCTATCTACCTACCTACCAATCTGTCTATCTATTTGTAAGTCTATCTATCTATCTATCTACTTGTATGTCTATTTGTTTGTATATATCTGTGTCTATCTTTCTATCTGTCTATCTATCTATCTATCTATCTATCTTTCCTTTTGTATATCTATCTATCTATCTATATCTCCATTACTATTTATCTATCTATCTGTCTATCTATCTATCTATCTATATATCTATGTGTTTATCTGTTCGTCTATCTGTCTATCAATCGATTTATCTATTTGTATCTCTATATATCTATCTATCTGTGTATTTGTCTTTCTGTCTATCAATCAATCAATCAATCTATTTATGAGTATATCTGTGTGTCTATCGATGTGTATATCTTTCTATCTATCTGTCAATAAGTTTATATATCTATCTATTTATCTATATATCTATCTATCTCTCTATCAATTATATAGCTATCTATTTGTTTGTAAATCATTCTGCCTATCTATCTATTTATCTACATATCCATATGTCTGTCAATCAATCTATCTGTCTATATATCTATTTGTCTATATTTATCTGTCTTTTATCTTTCTATATATCAGTCTATCTATCTATATATCTATCTCCCTATATATTTGTCTATCTATCGATATAATAATCTTTCAATATATCTGTCTAATAATATAACTATCTATTTATCTATCTATCTATCTGTCTATGTATTTATATCTATTTATCCTTCTATTTATCTTTCTATCTATCTCCCTCTTAATCAGTCTATCTATCGTATATCTATCTATCTACTTGTCTATTTATCTCAAAATCTATCTATGTATATTTCTATATAAGCGTCTAACTATCTTTATATATTATATTTCAATATATATGACTATCTATCAATTTATCTATATGTCTATATTTCTATCTAGCTATCTATCTATCTACGTATCTATGTGTCTATCTATCTATCTATCTATATGTCCTCCTATATTTCTATCTATCTTTTTATATATTTGTGTATCTATCTAACTAAGTATCTATATATCTATCTGTGTATCTAACTATCTATCTATCTGTCTTTCGATCAGTCTATCTAGTTATTTATCTATTTGTCTATCAATATATTTATCTATTTATTATTTGACTATCTATTTGTCTCTGTATCTATCTATTTATTTATCTATCTATCAATTTGTCTATCTATTTATCTATTTATATATCAATCTATCTTTATATATATATATATATATATATATATATATATATATATATATATATATATATATATATATATATATATATGTCTAACTATTTTTTGATCTATCTATATGTATATGTATTTATCTATCTATCTGTCTATATATCTCTCTATCTTCCTATCTATTATTTATATATCTATGTGTATATATATATATATATATCTTTTTATTTATTTATCGATGTATCTACTCATCTTTCTATCTCTCTATCTCAATTTATCTATCTATTTGTCTATATATCTATCTAATTGTCTATCTATCTATTAATCTATATGTCTACCTATCTTTTAATCTACTTATATATATGTCTATCTATATGTTTGTCTAAAACAAAACAATCTATCTGTTTATCTATATATTTATATATCTATCTATCTAAAAAATCTATCAATCTATCAATTAATCAGTCAATCTATATATCTATCAATTTGTAAATAAATTTTCCTTTCAATCTATATATCAATCTATCTATTAATTTTTGTATCTTTCAATATATCTATCTATCGATCTATCTATCTATTTATCATTCTATATATTAATATGTCTATCTATCTATCTATATATCTATCTATCTATCTATCTCTATATCTATCTATCTATCTATTTGTCTATCTATCTATATATCTATCTTTCAATCTTTTTATCAATCTATCAATCAAACAATCTATATATCTATCATTTTGTCTGTATGTCTATCTATGTGTCTGTTTGTTTGTTTGCATGTCTATTTGTTTGTCTGTCTATTTGTCAATATATCTATCTACTTCTTTATTTTTTTATCTATTTCTCTATCTACCAACATACCTAATTGTCTGCCTGCCTGACAACATTCTTGATTGTGTATCTATCTTTCTAGCTGTTTATCTATTTATCTATCTATTTGTCTATCTCTTTCTCTATATATGTGTATGTCTATTGGTCTGTCTGTCTATCTATCTATCTATCTATATATTTATTTATCTTTTTATCTTTGTATCTCTCTCTATTTATCTATCTATCTGTCTTTCTATCTATTTGTATGTCTATCTAACTATATATATATATATCTATCTATCTATCTTTTTATCTATCTATCTCTCTATCTATTTGTCTGTTCTTTGTCTATCAATCTAACAATCTACTTCTATATATTTATCAATCTATTTGTCTATCTATCTATCAATATATCTTTTTATCTATTTGACTATCTATCTATCTCTTTGTCTATCTGATAATCTGTCGATCTATATGTCTATCTATTTGTCATTCTATTTATCTATCAATCAATCTATCTGTAAATCAATCAATTATATCTATCTATCAATATGTCTATCAATATATCCATCAATCTATCTATCAATCTCTTTATCAATCTTTCTATCAATCAATTTATCTTTCTATCTATCAATCTATCAATCTATATATCTATATATATATATATATATATCTGTCTGTCGATTTATTTGTCTATCTATCTATATATTTATCTGTCTGTCTATCTATGTATTTTTATATCTACATGTCTAACTATCTGTCTATATATTTGTCTATTTCATTATCTATCTATATATATATATATCTTTCTACATGTCTATCTACTTAATATATCTATCTATCTATCTATATTTCTAATTATATGTCTATCTATCTAACTATCTATGTATCTATCTATCTATATTTCTGTCTATCTATTTGACTATCTATCTGATTATATATCTGTCTTTTAAACATTCTATCAATATATATGTCAATCTATTTGTCTATATATATCTCTCTCTATCTATCTATCTTTTTATTTGTGTGTCTATTTGTCTATCTATCTATCTATCTTTCTAACTCTCTGTAATTCAAACTATTTATTAATATGTCTATCTAAGTGTATATCGATCAATCAATCTATCTATCTTTCTTTCAATCTTTCTATCTATTTGTCTATCAATCTATCTAAAAATCTATCAATCTATCTATTTATCTATTTCTCTATCTATAAATTTCTCTATATTTTTTTTTAACTATCAATCAATCTATTTCTTTATTAATTCATCTATTAATCTATCTATCAATTAGTCTATCAATTTATCTATCAATATGTCTATCTATTTGTCTATTAATCTAACTATCAATCATTCTATCTATCTATTTATATATTTGTCTATCTATCTATTTATTTTTTTGTCTATCTATCATTCTATCCATTAATCTATATATCTATCTATTTGTTTTAATATCTTTCTATTTATTTATATGTGTATCAATCTAAATATCTATTTATCTGTCTGTGTATCTATTCGACTATCTATGTATCTATTTATTTATGTTTCTATCTGTTTGTCTATGTATCTATCTATCTATCTATTTTTCTATTTATCTATCTATCTATCTATTTGTCTATTTATCTATTCATCTATCTATCAATCTATTTGTCTATCTATTTATCTATTTATTTGTCTATCAATCGATCGATCTATCAATCTTTCTATATTTCTGTCTATCTATATGTCTGTTTATCTATCTATCTTTCTTTCTTTCCATCTCTAGATTTTTTTATCTATCTGTCTATCTATATGTCTATTTATCTATTTATCTTTCTTTCTTTCCGTCTCTATATTTTTTTATCTATCTGTCTATCTATCAATCTATCTATCTATCTATCTATTTATCTAATTGTCTATCTATATATTTGTCTATATATGTGTCTATTTATATTTGACTATCTATCTATGTGTATGTCTATTAATAAATCTATTTATCTATCTATTTATCTATCTATTTATCTACCTATCTATTTTTTATCTCTCTATCTACCTAGATGTCTATCTATCTGTCTATATATGTGTCTATCTATCTATCTGTCTGTCTGTCTGTCTATTTGTCTATCTGTCTATTTATCTGCCTATATATCTATCTATCTATCTATATATTTATCTTTTCATTCTATCTTTCTTTCTTTTTGTCTATCTATCAATCTATCAATCTATATATCTATATATCTATATATCTATTTATCTACTCATTGATTTGGTGTGCTTTGCTTGATAATGTTCCACCACCATGACGCCAGAAAGAAAAGTATGTCTATCTATCTATCTATTTGTCTTTTTATCTATCTATATATCAATCTATCAATATAATTATACATCTATCTATCTAATTGTCTATCTACCTTTTTATCTTAATGTCTATCTATCTGTTTATTTGTTTTTCTATCTATTTATCTAATAGTATTTTTTTCTATCTATCTAATAAATTATATATCTATCTATCTACATATCTTTCTTACTATCTACTTGTCTATAAATTAGGTCTATCAATCTATTTATCAATGTATCTATTATGCTGCCTATCAATTTGTCATGATAGATAGTTAAATAGATAGAAAGATTTATAAACACATAGATATATAGATAGATAGAAATATAGATATACAAAAAGATAGACAATTAGACTAATAGGTAGGTAGACAAAAAGTATGATAGATACATAGGCATAAAGAGAGATAGTTAGATGTTAAATCATATATATAGACTAAAATATAGATAGATAGATAGATAGACAAATGGAAATACATATTGAAAGATTGATTGATCGATAGATAGATATACAAATAATTAGACAGATGGATAAAGGGTTTGATAGATAGTTTAATAGATAGATTAATAGATAGATTGAAAAATAGATTGATACACAAATTAAAAGATAGATAGATTGAAAAAATACAGATAGGGAGATAAATAAATAGATATATAAATAGATAGATAGATAGATAGATAGACAATAGGTATATAGACAGATAGAGACACATATAGATATACAGACAGATAGATATATAGATAGAAAGACAGATATATATATATATATATATATATATATATATATATATATATAGATAAATAAATAGATAGATAGATTGACCAAAATATAGACAGATAGATAGAGAGAAAGATATATAGATAGATAGATAAACAAACATATAGGTAGACATATACATAGACATATAAATAAATAGATAGATATATAAATAGATAGATAGATAGATAGACATATATATAGATAGATAGATAGATAGATAGATAAAGGTATATATAGATAGACTGATAGATATACATATATATAGATAGATACATAGGTAGAAAGGTAGATAGATAGTTAGAAAAATAAATAGTTAGACAAATAGATAGATGAATAGATAAATAATTGTATACATAGATAGATAAAAAAAAATATTGACTTATAGAAAGAAAGATAGATAGGCATACAAATAGAGATAAATATTTAGATAGATTGATAGATAAATACATAGACGGATATATAAATAGTTAGATAGACAACTAGATAAGTAGAAAGATAGACATAAACATAGACACATAGATAGCCATAGAGATACCCAGATAGATAGACATAAATTTTAAAATTGATAGAATATTGATAAATAGTTTAATGAATAGATAGATAGATAGATAGATTGATTGATTGATTGTCAAATTGATTGACAAATTGATAGACACATAGATATACAGAATGAGAGACATATATAGAGATAGATATATAGATAGATATAAGATAGAAAGATAGATAATATTCAGATTTTTAGACAGATAGATAGAAATTTTATTAGACAAAAAGGACAAATACATAGAGAGAGAGAGATATATATATATATATAGCTAGATATATTTTGAATGATAGATAGAAAGATATTTAGAAAGATAAATAAATAGATAGATACATAGATACATAGATGGATTTATACAAAGAATGATGGTCAGATACATAGACAATCTGATAGACAATTTGATAGACACAAAGATAGATAAATAGATATACACATAGATAGACAAATAGAAAAATAGATTATTAGTTTTATAGATAGATGAATATATAGAAAGAAATATAGAAAGATAGTTAGATACATAGATTGATAGATAGATAGATAGAAAGATTGATATATAGACAAATAGATATATTAATAGATAGATAAAAATATAGACATATTGATAGACCAAAAGATAGATAGATAGATACATAGAGAAAATGATAGAAATAAAGAAAGATAGATAGATAAATATATAGATTGAAAAATAGATTGATAGATTGATAGACAAAATGAACTAAGGATAGATAGATAGAAAGAAAGAAATGCATATAGATAAAAAAATAGGTAGGCATATAGATTGATAAATATATAAGCAGATATATAGATAGAAAGATTGATAGATTGATTGAAAAAAAGATAGACATGAAGATTGATAGATAGACAGACAGACAAATAGATAGATAGATATTTAAAAAGATAGACAAAAAGATAGATAGATAAATAGTTAGTTAGAAAGATAGATAGATAGATAGATAGATAGACAGATAAATAGTTAGTTAGAAAGAAAGATAGATAGGTAGACAGATAAATAGACATTTTAACAATTAGACAGACAGATAGATAGGTAGATACTTATATAGACCAATAGTTATATAGAAAGAAAGTTCGATAGATAAATAGATGGATAATTATTTAGATAGATAAACAGATAGATAGATAATATATAGATAGATAGATAGACAGAAAGATAATTAGATAGATAGATAGACAAAAACATATATAGATAAATAGACAGATTGATAGAAAGATTGATAGATAGATAGATAGATTGATTGATTGATTGATTGACAGATAGATTGATTGATTGAAAGAAAGATTGATAGATTGATTGATAGATAGGTTGATAGATAGATTGATAGATAGATAAAATGATTGATTAATAAGTAAAACGATATATAGAGAGACTAATAGATAGACAAACAGACAAATAAATAGATAGAAAGGCAGATAGATAGATAGATAGATAGATAGACAGACATATAATCATAAAGAAATAAATATAAATGATAGAATGATTGATAGATTGATTGAAAGATTTATTGATAAAGAGATAAATAGACAGATATATATATATATATACACACACACACATAGATACACACACACACACATAGATAGATAGATAAAGATACAAAATGATAAATTTATAGATAGATAAATTAATTGATGATAGATAGATAGATAAACAAATAGATAGATAGAAAAATAGATAGATAAACATATATACATACAAAAAGAAACATAGATAGATAGACAGATTGATAGTTTGATTGGTAGATAGGTAGATAGATTTATATATAAATTGATATATATATTGATAGATAGATTTATAAATAGATTGATTAATTGATAGATTAAAAGATAGAAAGATATACAAAAAGATAGACAGATTGATAGAGAGATGGATAGATAGATATATAGACAATCAAATAGATATATTGATAAATAAATAGATAGATAGAAAGATAGATTGATAGACAGATTTATAGACAGACAAACATACATATAGATTGATAGATAGATATATACACTGGTAGATAGTCAAATAGATAAACAGATAAATAGATAATAATATAGTTAGATAGATACATAGAAAGATAGATAGATTGATTGACATAATGATAGAAAGATAGACAAACAGATAGATAGACACATAGATACATACATAGATAGATAGATAGATATATAGATTGACATTTAAATAAAAAAATAGATAGATAGACAAATAGATAGATAGATAGATTGAAATAAAGATAGATAGATATATAGATATATAGATATGAAGATAGATAGACAAATATATAGAAAGATAGATAGACAAATATATAAATAGATAGATAGACAGATAGACAGATAGACATATAGACAAATAGAAAGACAAATACATAGATAGATAAAAAGACAGATAGATTGATTGATTGATAGTTAAATAGATAGACAAATATTTAGAAAATTAGATAGATGGTTTCAATAAATGATTGATAGATATATTGATTGACAAATTGATAGAGAGATAGTTAGATTTTTTGATAAATAGATAGATATATAAATCAATAAATTATTAGACAGATAGAGAGATTTATAGATAAACAGATAGATATACTGATTGATATACATTTAGATAGACAGATAGATAGAAGATAGATAGAGAAATAGATAAATATTTAGATAGACAAGTAGATAGGAAAAAAATTAGATAGTTAAATAAATAGATTGATATATATATATATATATATATATAGACAAATAGATAGATAGATTTATCTAGATATTGATATAAATATAGAAAGATAGATAGATATATAGATAGATACATAAATAGGCAAGAGATAGATAGATAGACTAATAGAAAGATAGATAGAAAGATAAGTAGATAGCTAGTTATATAGATATATAGATAGATAGACAACAAGATAAACAAATAGTTAGTTAGATAGATAGGCAAACATATAAAATGACAAATAAATAGTAAAACAGATAGATTGATATATCAATAGACAGACTAGTAAGTATTCAACAAGGGAGACAATCAAGTTGGTAGGCATACATTAATATAGACAGACAAACAAATATACTCATAAATTGATAGAAAAATAGACAAATACACAAAGAGACAAATAGACAAACTTATAGACAAATAGATATATAGATAGAGAGACATACAGATAGATAGATAGATAGAAATATAGATAATTTGATATACATATTGATAGACTATTAGATATAAAAATTGATAGATAAATAAACTGATAGATAGATAGACAAATAAATAAACAGAAAGTTTGATAGATAGATAAACAGGTTGATAAATAGAATGATATACAAATTGATAGATAGATTGATATACATATTGATAGATAGATCAATAGATATACTGATAGATAGATAAATAGACAGATTTATATACAGATTAATAGATAGATAGATAGACTGACTGACTGATAGATAGACTGACTGACTGATAGATAGATAGATAGACATTTAGATAGACAAATAGATAGACTGATAGATAATTAGATATATAAATATATTATTAGACTAATATATAGCTAGATAGATAGATAGGTAGGTAGATAAATAGTCATATGGATAGACACACACACACACACACACACACATATATATATATATATATATATATATATACTGATAAATAGACATATATATTGACAAATCGATAGACAGATAGATTGATGAAATAATTGATTGTTAGAAATATAGATAGACAGATAGATATATAGATAGATGGATAGATAGATAAATAGGTAGACAGACAGACAAATATATAGATATATAGACAGATAGATAGGTAAATAAATAGAAAGATAGATATACATATAAAAAGACAGCTAAAAAGACAGAAAGATGGATAGATAGATAAGTTGTTAGATAGACAAATAGATAGACATGTAAATAGATAAATAGTTATATAGATAGATAGATGGATAGACAAGTTGATAAATAAATAGATAGATATATATATAAACATATAGATAAATTTATAGATAGACAGATAGATAAACTATTAGATAGAAAGATATATAGATTGATATATAGATAGATACATAGATAATTAGTTAGACATATAGATAAACTGATATTTTGATAGATCGATAAATAAATAAATAAACTTATAGATAGACAGATATATAGATAGACAGACAAAAAGCTAGATAGACAGACATGAAAGTTATTAAGTAGGTAGACTTACGCATGTATGAATATAGCTAAACAAACCAACAAGCAAATAGAAACATAGAATGATAGACAATCATACAATCTAACAAAAGACAGACAAATTGATACATAGATAAGTCGATAGATAGGCAGATAAAAAAGTAGATATATAAATAGATAGATAAATAGTTTGATATGATTGATAGACAAATAGATATAAAAATTGATATACTAATTGATAGATAAATAGATAGAAAAATAGGTAGACATATAGATAGAAAGATAGAGAGATAGATAGATAAATTGACATACAATTTGATAGATAGAAAAATAGATAGATATATAGACATATTTATAGATAGATTCTTAGAAAGTTTGATAGGTCGATTGTTAGATAGCCAAGTAGATAGACATATAGATAGATAGATAGATCTATAAATTGATAAATATATAATTAGATAAATAGATATATAGATATATAGATAGAAATTAGACAGACATATAGACAGACAAATAGATAGACAAATATACAATAAAACAGATAGATAGATAGACAGATAGACATATAGGAAAGTAGTCAGATAGGTAGACAATTATGCAGGTAGGTAGATTTATTGACAAAAAAATAAACAAATCAACACATAAAATGATAAAAAAAATAGACAAACAAACATATAGACAAATAGATAGTTTGATAGAGATATAGATAGATAGATATATAGATAGATAGATGTATAGATAGATAAATAGATATATAGTTTCATAGAGAGATTGAAAGATAGATAAACAAATTGATAGACATACGCTTAGTTAGATAGATAAATAGATAAAAAGAAAATTGATTAATAGATAAATAGATTGATAAATAGAATGATAGAAAAATTGATTGATAGATAGATAGATAGATTGATATACTTATATATAGACAGATAGGTAGGTAGATAGATAGATAGATAGACAGATAGATATATAGATATATAGACATATAGAAAGATAGATAGATAGACAAATATATAGATAGATATATATATATAAACAAATTATTAGACTGATATATAGATAGATTGATTGATAGATAGACATATAGATAGACAATTAGATAGATAGATATTAGATAAATATATAGATAGAAAGAAATAAAGATAGATTGAATGATAAATTGACATATAGATAGATAGATCAATAGATAGATCAATAGATAGATTGAAAGATAGATAGATAGACAGAAATATAGATAGACAGATAGATATATAGATAGTTACACACACACACACACACAAATAGATAGATAGATAGATACACAAATATATAAATAGATAGACGAATAGATATACAAATAGATAGAAAGATAGTTATATAGATAGATAGATATATAGATAGATCATTAGATAGATAGATAGGTTGTTAGATAGACAGACGGACATACAGATAGATAGATAGATAGATAGATAGGTAGGTAGTTATATAGACAGATATATAGATAGATAAATAGATAGATAGATAGATAGATAGATAAATAGATAGATAAGTAAATAAATAATTAGATAGATATATAGATAAACATATAGACACATATATATGTAGACAGATAGATAGAAAGATATATAGATAGATGGAAAGATATCTAGGAAGATTTAGATAGATAGATAAACTAAAATATTGACAAATAGATAGCCAAAAAATAAATAGATAGATATATAAATAGTCAGATACATACACAGATAGAAAGATATACAGACAGTTAGTTTTGCAAATAGACTGTAAAATAGATACATCACTATAACAAAAATTCCAAATAGCTAGGCATATATCCATGGCTGAATGGGTTTTCTCCGTCGCTAAAATATAATAATGATTGATTTATAATGCAAGTTTTCCCAAGTTAAAGTGCTTGTGGTAAAATATTAATGAGGGAAAAATAAACTAGCAAAAACTTAACGACAGAAAATTTCCTAGCTAAATTTATTTTCCCAAGCTAATTTTTATCATAATTTAGAGCTGCAGAAATGTCCCTAGCTAAATTTTGAGGGAAACATCCCTAACTATTTTTATTCCAAAAATATTTTCACTAAATTATTTTTTTTTACAAAAAATTTAATTACATATTTTAAAGATTTTATTTTAAACTATAAAAAACATAACCTATAAAACATTATTTATAATTATAAAAAATAAAAACAATTAATAAATTATTTTGATACAATATGCAACATAGTTAAAACAAAAACATAATAAAATTTTATTACATATTCTTCTTCATCAAAGTATCCAACGATAGTGTATAAATTATAATCTGTTCATGAAATTTACATTGCTTTCTCTCCCCCATATCCTCTGATCACCATCTTTCTGTTGCGTCAAAGCTGTCCTAGTCCTGCCGTGTCATGTCTAGTGAAAAATTTCTTTGCTCCTACAAGCTTTGTATGGAGAACATTGTGGTACCATATCTGTACGAAAATTAAATCAATCAATCAGATCAACATAAATAAATAAAAAAGGTTTTGTTTTCATAAATATATACTAATGTAGTATATATATACATATATATTATAGCATATATGTACATATATACTATAGTATATATGTACATATATTCTACAAAAAAAAGATTCTATTCTGTAAAATTATGCAATACAACTTATACCTTATATATTATACTATAGTATATATGTACAAATATGTATATACATATGTGTGTGTGTGTACATACATACATCAGCATATATGTATAGTTACATATACAGAAAAAAATATATACCATAATATATATTTTGTATATATAATTTTTTTTGATAATCTATTTGTATAACTAAATATTTTTGTTATAATATTTTCAATTAAGTGCATGAAAGAAAAAATTAAAAGGACGAGGATGCAGTAGTAGCACAATAACGGAGCTCTTGCTGACTGGTTAGTGGGCCGAAATTTTTGGAGTAGTGCCTAACCTGTCTGATGATCCTACCCTCCCTAGCTAATTTAACTGAGAATGTTTTAATATAAAATATTTTGTATTTTATTTATTTGGGTTACAATTTTCATGATCTGGAACTATTCATCTTCTCTCTCATTCTCTTTCTGCACGATTTATCATGACCGTTTCTGCACTGCACATACTGTAAGACTTTTAATTTGGTTTAATCTGTAATGCATAAGAATTTTCTGGTGGATGTAGATAGTCGTACTGAACGACTAGTTAACCACGTTATTTCTCATTTCTATTTTCATTTTTGTTTCTGTCATGGTTGGTTTTGTTGTTCTTTCTTCTTCTATATCTTAAAATCACAACTGTTGAACTGCAATTGCTCAATAATATAAATGCACGTATATACAAAAGTATATTTGACTATGTATAAATATTCTACAGAAAACTCTTGGTATTAGGATGCTTCAATCCTTTTATACTGTATCTATTATTACTCAATTCACCATAGTTTATATAGTTCAATTATTTTCAAAACATTATAAATGGAATAATTAAGAACAATAAGCATTAAAACTCAATCTCATTATTTCTCAAACATATAAAAGCATAGAATGACTAATGTATGAAACATGGAGCAATACTACACAAGCTTATGTATGGGAGTAATACCCATTCCAAATTGAGCACAATGAAGAATAAGATTCTTCTTACATCACTCGGAAAAAAAAACAAAAAAAAATTCAATTTATCAAAAGTATCCTATACCTGTGCTATCGCCATGAAAGATTCCCTTGCAACCCTAGCAAATAGACAGCTTAGCTAGATTGATGACCAAAAAAACTTTAACAGAAACTAGGAGCTCCCTAGCCATAACATCAGATTCATTACCAACGAGATCACCAAAAACCAATATATCAGATATCATAAAATCATAGTGCAGGGGAGGAATGACATTAGGCACCTTTGAAATGTTAGAAATTGCACATTTAGTAATGATCTATTATTCACAGCTTGATAGAGCTGCCTTTAACTCACATATCTAGAAACCATTATCAAATACGGCATCCTCTGAGTAATCCATCCAATAATTGAAAAAGAAAACAAGAAAACAATAAAATGAAGCATTCAAATAAGCATCCAAAGCTCAAGGAAAAGCACCATTCTTGCTGCACTAGGGAAAAAAACTTACTTTTGTTAATTTTTTGCAACAATATCAGTGGCACAATTGGTTTCTTTTCAAATATGAACCATTAAAATTATACAAACAATCAAAACAAAATTGAATATTACATGTCCAGAGCCTAGCATGCAATACCAAAATCTTATAAAAAAATAGCTTGCATTAATTGCAACAGCTTGAATATTTTAAAAAATAAACAATCAGAGCCTAGCATGTAGTACCATAATCATTTAAAAAATATCTTTCATACAACTTGCATCTTTTAAAAAACAAACAATCAGAGCATATCATGCAAGACCAGAATCTTGATGGTGGCCAACTACATCACCAAAGCAATGCATGTGATCCACTGAACTTCTAGTGCTCTACACAAATTACATTCTCTATTTATAAAATAAGTTTATAATATTTCAATTTACAACATTATAGCATGTTTAATTGAAATCAAATAGAATTAATAACATGATTAAGAAGATTGATTTGTCATCCCTCTGAGGCAGATGATTGTTCCAATCTTTATGCTTCAAAAGGAAATTGCAACAAAACAACAAAAACAAAAAGCCAACAAGAAGTGGAAGACATGTTGAGTGAAAAGGAAAATGTATCATGAAGAGGAAGACCAATGTGAGGTGGAAATCCTACGCAAATAAGCTTCTGGATCAGGTTAGGTCATTACGAGTAACCCTATATTTGAACCATGGCACCAATGACAGACCAAATAGCATTCCGATTTGCTTCTCTGAAATTGATGACTAATAATGATATAAAAATAAAATACATAATTCATGATAATTTTATGCAAAAATTTTTAGAATGAAAGTTTAATGCAATTTTAATCACACAAAATACTAATGTACCAAAGCAATACTAGCGTCATACCAAAATACCATCACTATATTGTGCCAATTGATGTGGACACTATTGACATGGATCACTATCTGATTCATGATTACAAGAATCACATCATCGCACATTGAATGGCCACATTATGGCCAAAATCTTCATGTAACAGCAAAGCAATATTATTTTCCACATCAATAATAAATTGGAACTATCTGTGTCACTACAAAATATTTATATATATTGTATGTTGTCATCATCGCAGGTTAAAGGTTCACAACAATCCACATAGCTTAACACCACTATTAACATTTATGCTGCATAAATCAGGTGGTTGTGTGATATGAGCTATGTGACAGTGTGCACTGTGGATGCATGTGTGTAAAGGTAGTGGGCAATTATATGCATGTAGTGTGTCATGCATTTTGAGGTAGTGTGGATAGTGAATGCATGTAGTTTGTTATGGTAGTCGACAAAATAAAAATACTACTGAAAAATTACAAAAAATTAATAAAAGATGGTTTAGTGTGTGGGTTATATTTTGTCTGATAGATATTTTGACTGCACCAATTTGTGTGGAAAAGTCCTAGCTAATGTTTAACAAGATATATACCATTTCTAATAACCTAACATCAACACTCAGCAAAATTTATCAATAGAATTTAATCTATTCAAAAATTTTATTGTTAATCCATTTATAATTATTTGTTGGATCTAGTGATAATCAAAATAGTTTTATCTTATCATTTAAAAAATACCATATGGTAACCCATTATTAAATCAGCTGGGAAACTCCATATTGAAATTTTGATGGTATTATGTCCGTAGTTATTAATGGATTCAATCTATTGATAAAATTTGATTGGTAAAATATTTTTTTGGTAATAATAATTAAACACATAGTTATATATAGTCATCATATACTATTATACATATAGTTATAAATATAGTTACATATAATTATACATAGTAATATATAGTTATAAATATAGTTTATAAAAAGTTATATATAGTTATATGTTGTTATCCATTTATTTATAAAAATAGAATTGGTAAAACATATAGTTTTATATAGTTTTAAATATATTTATTATGCATATAATTATATATAAAGTTTTTATAGTTGTACATATAATAAAATACAAATATATATAGTTATATGTTATTATACATATAGTATATATAGTTATAAATAGTTATATATAGTTAAACATATAGTTATATATAGATATATTCATACAAGCAGTTATAAGTAGTTATAGATAAATGTATACAAAGTTATAAACAAATATATAAACTGACATATATGTATATATAGTTACAAATATAGTTATATTTAATTATATAAAATGTTATATAGTTATACAAATATTTATAAATAGTTATACACATATAATTAAACATAATGTTGGATGTTGTCATACATTTAATTATAAATATAGTTACATGTGGTTATACATATAGTTACACATATAGTTATACTTATATTTATACATATAGGTATATATATTTTTTCATATAGTTTTATATATTTCTACATATAGTTATGTATAAGTATAGATATAGTTAAATACATTTTTATATACTAATATATAAAAATATATATTAAATATATGTTGTAAATTATATATTTAAATATAGTTATGTATAATATTTTTATAGGTATACATATAGTAAAAGATAATTATTTATAGTTATATGTTCTTATACCTCTAGTATATTTAGTATAAATAGAGTTATATATAATTATATTTAATTATACATATATTTATACATATGTATGTAGTTTAAGATGAGTTATGTATAACATTTTTTTAGTTATACATATCGTAAAATACAATTATATATAGTTATATATTATTATACATATAATATATTTTGTTAGAAATATAGTTATATAGAATTATACTTATAGTTATAAATTATTATATAGTTAAAAAAATAGCTATATATACTTATAATTATAGTTATAAAAATAGTTTACATAGTTACAAATATAGTTGCATATAGTTATAAAGAGTTTTATATAGTTATACAAATAATAATAAATAGTTATAGATATATAGTTAAACATATAGTTATATATATGTTGTTATAAATTTTAATTATAATTATAGTTACATGTGTGATTGTCCAAATAGTTATACATTTTTATTAATTTTTTATAACTATTTCAGTGACACAATTAGTTTCTTTTCAAATATGAACCATCAAAATTAAACAAACAATCAATACAAAATTGAATATTACAAGTCCATTTATCCAATAGTTACCTAGATTTAGTTCCATTTCAAAAAACATCAATATATTGGATTATTTAGACATATTCTTATACATCTTCATATTTAACATGTATTTTGTATGTTCAATACATATAAGAAATGCTTATATATAAGAGTGCAATAATAGACTTGAACTATATATTATGCTGAGCTTGATAAATATTATTGTGATTTTATTTTTTATCTAATTGAGTTATGGTTTTATTTAATTTGTTTTAACACAAGAATTTTTAAAAAGAAACCCTATTTTTTAAAAAAAATAATTTATTAATCCATAAATAACAAAAAAAAATCTACTTCTTATTTTCCTATTGATTGAAATAAGACCAGTGATGTTTGAATTGGTTTTTTGTAGGATAGAAATTCAAAAAACACATTATGTTTCATTTGTTTCTTGAAAACACTTTGAACTTATATAGGATTGTTTTTAGCTGATAGAGACTAATATTTTTTGTGTTTCAATATATTTAATATAATTTGAAGTGATAGAGAAAATTTGATAAAAAATATTTTTTAGAAAATAGTTAATTTAGAGAGCACATTTAATGCTGAGGTCTTTTCATAATTCAAGACAAAAAAAACATCAAAATCTTCCACCATATGCAATTGGGTTTAATTTCATTATCAAATATTGAATGTCAATGGCTATTGTAAATTATGTGAATTAGGGTATATTATGTTAGTTTTCAAACCATTTTATTTTCACAAATCACATATAATTTGTGAACCATAAAGGATACACCATTCTAAAGGTTCTAAAAAATATGTTTGAACATATGTTCAAGGATATTGTGGGAGACTTGCAATTGTGTTTAATTTGTTCATAAATTATTGAATGTGATTCTATTCATTTTTAATATGTGGAATATGGTAAATTAAGATATTTTTCATGCCACAACATTTCAACAAAGCCCATATATTTTATAAATTGAATAGCATATTATTTATTTTGGATATATACATTACATGTCAACATTTCAAGAATTTTTAAGGAGAAAAAATGAACCTAAAATAAGAGGGACACTTTCTTTCTAAAAAAACATTAGATTATTGATGATAGTGTAAGTGTCATGCCAATTACCTATCAAACTGAACATTGAAATGTGATCGAACACTATAATCCAAATAAGAATCAAAAATAAATACCGACTAGAAAGAGTGATAATGTAGGAATAAGGTATTAAAAAAATATAGATTCAATATAAAATAATTAATCCATAGATGACAGGTAGAGAAGAAGCCTGCTGAGAAGCTTCCAAAGGACTAGTCTACTTCATCAATCAATAAGAAGAAGAAGCGTATGAAAAATATAAACCAACACAATTTATAGTTGGAAGATGAGAAATATAAGCCAACTCAAAGCTTATACTTCTTCACGATGATGGCGGATGAAGATGATGGACAATAATGGTGGATGATGATGGAGGATGACAATGACGACAATGGTGATGGATGCTGATGGCGGAGAATGATGATGAATGGTGAATTTTTCCTACACCATTACTACAATCGAACGGGTGCTCATGCTCTCGGCAGGGGAGTGCAAACATTGGGTTTTTTAATGTATTTCACCCATAATAGTATATGGGCTTGTGAAAGGTTTGAATATATACCATTATAAATTCTATATCAAATTTTTGATTATGTTTTATAATTTTTTTCTAAATTGTATATCAAATTTTATATATTTACCTATTTATGTATTTATGTATTTGTGTATTTATATATTTATGTATTTATATATTTATATATGTATAAATTTATACATTTAGACATGTATATGTATATATATATATATATAAATTCACACACACACACATATTCACATAATTACATATATTGACATATTTACATATATTCATATATTCACATATTCACATATTCACATATTCACATATTCATATATTCACATATTTACATATTTACATATTTACATATTTACATATTTACATATTTACATATGTACATATTTACATATTTACATATTTACATATTTACATATTTACATATTTACATTTTTTGATATATTTTATAATTTATAAAATCCTAAAAATTATTTAAAGTGAGAAGATAATTAAAAAAAGTTATATTTATTATTTTAATAAAAAATGAGTATTAAAAGCTAATACTAAAAATCGTACTCAATTATTTAATTCTTATAAATTTTAGTAGGGACAAAAAATAAAATTTCATTCAAATTAACTTAGGGTCAGTTTGGTAGTAATTTTTAAAAGTGTTTATAGGGCTAAAATAAATATAAGTTTTTTTATGAGCAAAAAATATCTTTAGTAATATTTAAATAACTTTGTTGAAACCCTAAAAAAATACTTGAATTATTCTTTTAATAATCACATTGAGATATTTATTTTTAAAATCATCAAAATTTTTTTGATGTAATTAAAACATCTATGTATTAATCTTTAAATATCAATTTATTTTTTTTAAAATTTTATGAAAATATTAAAATTTTATTTTATAATTCAAAATTTTCAAATTTTTTAGTAATTATTTTTTTAAAAGATTCCTATAAGCATAAATATATATATATATATATATTTACTTTAAATAATATAAATATTTACTTGTTTATTTGTTAATTTAGATATTTTTATAAATTTCTTTATTTAATTATACAAATATTTATTTTTGTTTTTATTAGTAGTAATTTTTATTTATGTTTATTTATTAAAAAAAGTATCTTAAAAATTATTATAATTATATAATAAATTATTCAATATTTTTTAAAACGAATATTATAATAACATAATTAAATATTTCAGAAAAATATTTTGTAAAATTTTTTAAATATTTTATAATCAAAAAAAACTTATTTTAGTCTTTATTAATATATATTTTTATTATTAATTAAAAATTTTTATAATTTATTTATTTATAATATCCTATTTTTATAATTTATAAGTAGAATGTATCTTTCAAGGATCGCTCAACAATAGATCATGACAACCCTTAAATATACAATTTATATAAAATATTAAAACAAATAATATATTAAAAAAAATTAAATCATTAAAAATTAGTGACAGAAATTATCACCAGCACAAATAGCTAGGGAAAAATCCCAAGCTAAATGCATATATTTTGAGAAAATAAACATTTAAGGAATACTTGCTTGTAATTATATATATAATTTTTAAAATCCAGATAATTATTTAGTGATGAATTTTGTCTCATTCTAATTAATTAGGGAAAATTCATTGCTAAATTCTTTGCTAAAATCCTACTTTTCTTTGCGTGAAAATATATGACAATATTAGTGACAAAAAATTTTAATTCAATGTAAAATTAAAAATATCTTGCTATTTGCTAGCTAATCCCTAGCTAATTCCTAGCTAATTAGCTAGGAATGTTTCTCTAGCTAAATTTTTTTAGTTAAATAGACATTTTCTTATAATTGATAGAGAGACAGACATGTAGGCAAGCTGGCAGTCAGGGAGATAATCAGGCAGGTATGCAGATAAACAGATAGACAACCAAACAATTAGACTCATAAAATTATAGATAATCATACAAAATAACAAACAGACATACAAATAGATAAATAGAAAGATAGATAGTCTAATAAATAGGCAGATAGACAAATAGATAGATAAATTGAAAGAAAAAATAGATAGATATATATATAGAGAGAGAGAGAGAGATTGATAGATAAATAGAGAGAAAGATTGATATGCAAAATGATAGATAGATTGATAAACATATTGACAAACAAATTTATAGATCGATTGATATATAGAATGATCCACATTTTGATAGACAAATAGATAGATAGATAGATGGACTAATAGATAGAACGTTAGATATATAGATAGATAGAGAAATGGATAGATAGATAGATATGTAGTCAGAGAGATAGATATAAATATATAAATAGATAGATAGAAAGACATGTAGATAAATAGATAGATATATATATATATATATAAATATATATATATATATATATATATATAGACAGATAGATATAGTGATAATCAAATAAATAACAAAATATATAGACGGATATATAGATAGATAGATAGACAAGTAGATAGAAAAAGACTGATAGATAAGCAATTAAATAAAAAATAGACAGACAGATTGATAGATAGACAAATAGATAGAAAGTTGGAAAGATAGATAGATAGATAGACATATAGGTAAAAAATAGATAGATGGATGGATATATAGATAGATAGATAGAAAGATAGATAGATAAATAGATATGTAGTTAGATAATCAGATAGATATATAGACAAAATTTATAGATAGATAAATAGAGAGAAAATTAGATGAATAGATAGATAGATAGATAAACATATAGATATATAGATAGATAGATATAGAGATAGAAAGACAGATTGATAGAAAGATATAAAGACCGAAATATAGACAGATAGATATACAAGTAGATATATAAATAGATAGACTGATAGAGAGACAGATATAGAAACAAATAAATATATATATAAATAGATAGATAGACAAACATACAGATAGATAGATAGACATATAGATAAATATACAAATAGATTGTAAAATAGATAGATAGATAGATGCGTAGATAGATAGACAAGCTAGCAGCCAAGTAGGTAGACAATATTGTAGGCATGAAGATAAATAGATAGACAAACAAACAAATAGACACATATAATGAAAAAAAAATACAAATAGACAAACAGACAGACAGATAGTCAGATAGATAGACAGATAGATAGACATATAGAAAGACAAATAGATATATAGATAGATAGAAAGAATGATAGATAGATTAATAGACATGTAGATAGACAAATAAATAGATATATAAATATATAGATAGATAGATAAATAGAAAGAAAGAAAGATAGATAAATAGAGAGAGAGATAGATAGATAGATAGATAGATAGAGAGATTGATAGACAGGTTGATAGATAGATTGATAGACATATTAACTAATAGTTTGATAGATATATAGACAGATAAATAGATAGATATATAGATAAATAAATTGACAGATATATAGAGAGATAGATAGACAAATAGATAGATAGATAGATATATAAATTGATTATTAGACTGATATATAGATAACTAGATAGATAGACTTATAGATAGATAAATAGATAAAGATATATATAGACAGATAGATAGACAGAAATATATATATATATATATATATATATATATATATATATACAGACACACACACACAAAGATAGATAGATGGATAGATAGATTTATAGTTATTTAGATAGACAGATAGATAGACATATAGATAGACAGCTTTATAGATAGATTGATAAATTGATAGATTATAAAATAGATAGGTATATATGCATAAATATAGATAGATAGTTAGATAAAAAAATAAAAAGACAGAAAGATAGATATAAAGATAGATAGATAGATAGATAGACAGATGGAGAGTCAAACACAAAGAGTGATAGATGATAGTTAGATAGATAGATAGATAGAAAAAGATAGATAGATAGATCGATTTGTAGATCGATAGATTGATTGATAGATAGGTAGTTAGATGAATAGAAAGTGGATTGATAGAGAGATTGATCGATAGATTGAAAAATAGATAGATAGACAAATAGATAGTGACATATATATTAACAGATAGATAATATTTAGATAGAAAGACAAATATATAGATAGATAGATTGATTGATACACAGATAGATACACCGATTGAAAGAAAAAGTGATAAATAGATTGATATACATTTTGTTATAAAAATTCATAGATAGATTGATAGATAGATTCGTTGATTGATAGATAGACAGAAAGACAGATAGATATTTAGATACATTCATATAAAGATATATAGATAGATCGATAGATTATTAGATAGATATAATAATGGATAGATAAATAGATACATATACATATAGATAGTTATATAAAGAAAATATTTAGTCAAATAGATAGGAAGAAAAAATACATACAGATAGATAGATATATAGATCAATAAAAAGAGAGATAGATAGAAAGATAGATAGATAAATAGATAGATAAACAGATAGAAAGATAGATATATATTTAGAAAAATAGATAGATAGATAGATATATAGACATATAGTTTGAGAGATAAAAAACATATAAATAGATATTAAATTATTATATGAATATATAGATAGATATATATATATATATATAAATAGATAGATAGATAGATAGATAGATACACAGATAGATAGATAGATAGATAGATAGATAGATAAACAATAAGATAGATAGAAATGTATATATTTAGATAGATAAATAGAAAGATATACAGATATATAGATAGATAGATTGATAAACAGATAGATGAATAGATTGTTAGATAGATAGATAGACAAATAGATAGGTAGATAGTTAGACATATAGATATACAGATAGATCGACATATATATAAATAGATTATTAGACTGATATATAGGTAGATAGATAAATAGATAGGTAGATTAATACAGATGTAGATAGACAGGTAGATAGATAAATAGATAGGTAGATTAATACAGATGTAGATAGACAGATAGATAGACAAATAGATAGAAAAATTGATAGACAGATAGATAGATATATAGATAGATAATAAGAAAGATAAATAGACTGATAAATATACATATAGATAAACAAATAGATAGGTAGATAGATAGATAGATATATAGAAAACAAGATTTATAGATAGATAGAAAAAATATGCAAATATATCAACAGATATATAAATAGAGAGATATTCATATTGATAGATAGATAGATAGTCAAATAAATAGACAATAAGATAAAAAGTTAGATATTCTTATAGTATACTATCAGATAGATCTATAGATAGGTAGATTGTTATATAGACAAGTAGATAGATAGATAGATAGACTAACAGATAAACATATAAATATAAATATACATATAAATATATATATATATATATATATATATATATATATATATATGTATGTATATAGACAGAAAGATAGACACAGATATAAAGATATATAGAGAGATTGATAGAAAGATACATAGACGAGTAGATAGATAGATAGATACATAGACTAATAGATAAATAGTTAGATAAATAGATAGATCTACAGGTAGATAGTTAGATAGACAGATAGGTAATAGACAAACAAAAAGATAGATAGATTGATTGATTGATTGATCGATCGATTGATATTCAAATTGATAGTAAAATAGATAGATAGATAGACAGATTAACAGGTATGCAGTCAACCAGGTAGACAATCTGGTAGGTAGGCAAACAAATCGTTAGACAAACATACAAATATACACATAGAATGAAAGACTAACAATCAAACAAATAAGCAAAATGATAGAATCACAAATAGACAGATGGATAGACAGACAAATAGATTTGTAGATAGACAAATAGAAAAATAGATAGATAGTTTGATAAATAAATAGATAGACAGATAGATAGACAAATTGATACACAAATAGATAGATATATAGATAGATAGACAATCAGATAGATAGATAATAGATAGATAGATAGCTATAAAAATTGATAGATATAAAGATAAATAGATAGACAAATTAATAGATAGAATGATAGAAAGAATGAAAGATAGATTGATAGGCATACTAACATACAAATTGATAGATATAGTGATAGATAGATTGTTAAACATATTGATAGTCTAATAGATAGATAGAGAGATAGATATGGATATAGATATAGATAGATAGATATATAGAAAGATAGTAAGATAGAGATAGATATTTAAATAAAATTATTAGGCAGATATATATATACATAGATAGATTGATTGATTGAAAATAGATAGACATCTAGATAGGTAGATAGATAGATAGATAGTATGATTGATTGATAGATAGAGAGAGAGATATATATATATATATATATATATATATATATATACACAAATAAAAGACTAAAAGATTGATATATAAATAGATAGATATATAGATAGACAGATATAATCAGATAGATAACCAAAAAGAAAGACAAACAACTAGAAATATTGATTGAAAGAAAGAAAGAAAGATAGATAGGTAGAAAGATAGATAGACAAATAAATAGTCATATAGATATACATATGCATAGACATATAGATAGATAGATATATAAATAAATAGATAGATAGATAGATATATAAACAAAATGATAAATAGATAGATATACATATGGATAGACAAAAAGATAGAAAGATTCATAAGTAGTTATATAGATAGATAGATAATAGATAGATAGATAAATATCCAGATAGATAAATAGATAAAAGACAAATAGACAAATAGACAAATAGAAAGATAGATACAAGTCTAATAGATAGATAGATAAATAGATAGATATATAGACAGATAGATAGACAAAAAAATAGAAATATACATATATAAAGAGATAGATAAACAGAAAAATAGATATATTGATAGATAGATTGACAAGTAAATAGAAAGAAATAAAGTTAGATATATATATAAAAATAAAAAGATAGATAGACAGATTGATTGATTGATTGATAGAAAGATTGATTGATATATTGATAGATAGAATGATAGAGTGATTGATAGACAGATTGATAAAAATATAGAAAGATATTTTGATTAAATGATAGATAGATAAATAGATAGATATACTTATAGATCGACAGTTTATAAGACATTTTGATAGATGGATAGACAAACAAAGAAATAAACATATAGTTAGTCAAATAAATTGATATGAATATAAATAGATAGATTGATAAATAGATAAATTAATTGATTAAGAAACAGATAGATTAGATAAATAGATAGTTAGAAAGATAGATAGACAGATAGATTGATAGATTGATTGATACACAATAGGTTGATAGTCAAAATTATAAATAGTTTATAGGGAGAGAGATAGATAGATAGATAAATAGATAGATAGATAGATAGATAAAATAAATATTGATAGATTGATTGATAGATATTTTGATAGTCAAATTAATAGACATATTGATAAAAAGCTAGATGATTGACTTATAGTCAGAGATAGATAGATTGAAATATTGACAGATTCATAAATAGATAGATAGATAGATTAATAGAAAGATAGATAGATCGATAGATAGACGAATAGATACATAGATAAATAGATCAATAGATATATAGACAATTAGATAGATAAATAAATAAAGAAATTTAATAGAAAGAAAAGATTGGTAAATATAAAGACACACATATAGATAGATAGATAGACAGATAGACAGACAGATAGACAGATAGATAGATATATATATATATATTGATACATAGATTGATAGACAGATAGATATATAGATACATAGATAGATAGACAAATAGATAGACAGATAGACATACAGATAGATAGATAGATAGAGAAATAAATTGATTGATAGATAGATAGATGGATATATAGATAGTCAAATACATAGACAGATAGTTAGACATATAGATAGATGGATATATAAATAGACAGACTGACTGACATAATGATCGATATATAGATAGATAGATAGATAGATAGTATATAGAAATATAGATAAATAGATGGACAAATAATTAGATAGATAGATAGTTAGATAGACAGACAAATAGATAGATGGATAGATAAAAAGATAGATAGATAGATAGACAGACAAATAAATAAAAAAAGTCTGACAAATAGGTAGATACATAATTTGATAGATAGACTAACAATTAAATAAACATAAAGGTAGATAGATAAATAGATTTATAAATAGATAGATAAACAGATATATACATAGATAGATTGATTGATTGAATGATATTTTGATAGATTGATTGATAGACATATTGTTGGATAGATAGATTGATTGATTGATAAAAAGATATATAGAATGATAGATAGATAGATAGTCAAATATATAGATAAAAAGGTCGATACTCTTATAGATAGATATAATAAAATATTGACAGATAGATAGAAAGAAAGATAGACAAATAGATAGACAGATAGATAGACAAATAAATAAAAAATAGATAGATAAATTTATAGATAGATAGAAATATAGATAGATGATAGGTAGATAGTTGATTGATAGACATATATATAGATAGATACATAGATAGAAAGATAGATAGATAGAAAATTAGCAGATAGATAGATTAATTGATAGACATATAGATTAGTAGATAGACAGATAAATAAATACATAGATAGAAATATAGATAAATAGATAGATATAAAGATAGAAAGATAGATAGACAAATAGAGTCATATATATAAATAGATTATTATACTGGTATTTAGATAAATAGATAGAGTGATAGATAGATAGAAAGATAAGTAGATATATAGAAAGACATACAGATAGATAGATAGATATATAAATGGATTATAAAACTAATATATATATATATATATATATATATACACACATATACATATAGATATATAGTTAGATAGACAAATAAATAGACAAATAAATAGAGAAAAAGAAAGATTGATAGATAGACAAATAGATATATTGATAGATAGATAGATAGTTAAATAGATAAGCAAATATACAAATAGATAGACACTTAGTTAGACTGATAGATAGGCAGTAAGATAGATAAAAAGATAAATACACAGATATATATATATATATATATATAGATTGATATAAAGATAGACAAATAGATAGTCAGGTAGATAATAAAATCAATAAATAGATATATAGATATATGGAAAGTCATTTTGATAAACATATAAATAAACAGATAGATAGATATATAGATAAATAGATAGATAGAAAAGTAGATAGATAGGTAGATAGGTAGGTAGGTAGGTAGATAAATAGATAGACAAGTAGATATACAGATAGATAGACTAATATATCGATAGATAAATAGATATTTTGATAAATAGATAGATATACAGATAGATAGACACATAGATAGATAAATAGATAGATAGATAAATAAATAAATAGTAAAACAAATAAATAGATTTACATATAGGAAAGTAGTCAGGAAAGCAGACAATTAGGTACATAAGTTGATATACACACAGACAAACAAACAAATAGAAATATAAAATGATAGAAAAAAAAATAAAAATAGACAAATAGATAGATAGATCGATAAGCCGATAAAAATATAAATAGATAGACCTATTGATAACTAGAATGATAGATAGATAGATTGATAGATTGATAGACATATTGATAAAGATATAGAAAAACTAATCGACAAATAGATAGATGGATAGATTGATAGGAAAATAGATAGACAGACATATAGATAGATAGACAGAAAGATAGATAGATAGATATATATAAAACATAGAAAGATTTATAGATAAATAACTAGATTGACAAATTGATAGAAAGATTAATAAATAGACTAATAGGCTGATTAATAAATAAATTGATAGATATATTGATAGATAGATAGATTAAAAGATTGATAGATACATAGATAGATAGATAAATTAATTGATTGATAGATAGATTCCCATATATATATATATATATTGACAAAAAGATTTAGATATAGAAAGATAGATAGATAGAAAGATATATAGATAGATGGAGAGAGAAAAGGTCTTACAGTTAGACAAATAGATAGTTAGATAGACAGACAAATAGACAGATAGACAATTAGATAGATAGAAAAATAGATAGATAGATAGACAAATATATATATAGATTGATAGATAGATTAATATATAGATTGGTAGATAGATGAAAATAGACAAATAGATAATTAATAGATAGATAAATAGTCAAATTGATAAAAAGATAGATAGACAAATAGATATACATATAGATAAACAGATAGATAGATAGACATATAGATATACAGATAGATAGATAGACATATAGATAGATAGAAAGATAGATAGAAAGATGAATAGACAAATAGATAGATAGACAGATATATAGACAGATAAAAAGATAGATAGATTGGCAGAATGATAAAGAAATTAAATGATAGAAAGATAGACATAAAGAAATATAGACATATAGATTGATAGAAAGATAGAGAAGATATAGACATATAGATAGACCGATGGACAAATAGATAAATATACAGAATGATAGGCAGATATGCAAATAGATAGATAGTTATATAGATAAATATATAGATACATAGAAATATAATTACATAGATAGATAAAAAGATAGATAGATAGACTTAAAAATAGATAGATATATAGATAGATTCATAATAGATAAATAGATAAATAGATATAAAGGCATATAGATAAATAGATAGATATAAAGATAAGTAGAGAGATTGTTAGAGAAAATGATAGAGAGATTGATATTTATAATCATAGATAGATTAAAAGAGATAGAGATAGAAAGAGAAATAAATAGATAAACAGAAAAATAGATAGAAAGATAAACAGATAGATATATAGATAGATAGATATATCAATTCAGGGATACATAGATAGATATATAAATAGAAAGATAGACAGATAAATAAATAGATAGATAGATATATAGACATATAGATAAATGATAGATTGATTGATTGATAGAGAGATAGACACACAAATATATTAATAGATTGATAGACAAATATATAGATAAATAGACAAATAGATAAATTACTAGCTAGAATGAAAAACTAAATGAAAAATAGATAGATCGACTATTAGATAGATAGATAGATATATATATATATATATATATATATATATATATATATAGACATATAGATTGATAGATAGATAGACATATACATAGATAGAAAGATTGATAGAAAGAAAAATAGATAGACCCATAGATAGATATATATATTGATTGATTGAATGATAGATTGATAGATTGATAAATAGATATACAGATATATCGGTAGATAATTACATAATAGGTCGACAGATTAATAGATAGATAGATAGATAAATAGATAGATAAATAGCTAGATAGACAGATAGAAAGATAGATAGATATACAGATTAATAGATAGAGAGGTAGACAGACAGACAGATAGATAGATAGACATACATTTAGAATGATAGATAGACATACATTTAGAATGATAGATAGATATACAAATAGATATACAGATAGATAACACTACAAGAAAATATCGATTTACATATGAAATTTAGCTAGGGATCAATCCCTTGTTAACTTGCATGGAATTAGCTAGGGAATAGCAAGGGATTTATGATTTTTTTATAAAAAATATAAATATCAACGAATCAGTGATGGATTAGTGAGGGAAAACTTTTCGAAAATTCTGCTAAAGAAATTCAGAGGATTTAGTGACGGATTATCGACGGAAATTTTCGTAACTTCCGCTCTAGAAAAGTAGGGATTTTAGTGATTGATTTTGCGACGGAATATCCCTTGTTAATAAAATCATTGATTTAGCGATGAATTTAATGATAGAATTTCCCCTGCTAATAAAATTTTTGATTTAGCGATCAATTTTACGACGAAATATCTCTTGCTAATAAAATTTATGCTTTATGGATGGATTTAGAGATAGATTTTCTCTTGCTAATAAAATCATTGATTTAGTGATGGATGTTCCCTTGCTAATAAAATCATAGATTTAGCGATAGATTTAGCGACAGATGTTATCTTGCTAATAAAATCCTAGATTTAGCGACGTATTTAGCAATGAATTTAGCGATGGATTTTCCATTGCTAATAAAATCCTTGATTTAGTGATGGATTTAGCGATAGATTTTTCCTTTCTAATAAAATTCTTGATTTAGCTATGGATTTAGCGACGGATTTTTCCTAGCTAATAAAATTCATATTTTATCAACGGATTTAGTGAATGAAATTCCCTAGATAATAAAAACATATATTAGTGAAGGATTTAGCGCAGGAATTTCCAAGAAAAAAATGCTTAATTTTGCGATGGATTTTGCAACGGAATTTCCCTAGCTAATAAAATTTGTAATTTAGCGACAAATTTAGCGACAAATTTTCTTGAGCTTATAAAATCCATAATACAGAGATCAATTTTCCCTAGCTTATAAAATCCTTAATTTAGCTAAGGATTTAGCAATGGTATTTCCCTAGCCAATATTTAATTATATAATTTTTGTATTTATTATTTATTTTAATATTTTATTTAATTTTGTTTATTAGGTGTATGTTATTGGTCTATAAATGAGCAATCCTTGAATCACACATTCTCCTAAATAAATCATAAAAAATGATATTATAAATAATTAATTTAAAATATATAAAAATACAAAAAAAATTATATTACTAAGGACTAAAATAATTATTTTTATGATGTAATAATTTTTTTAAAAATTATACAAAAATTTTTTCTAAAATTTTTAATTAAGAAACTAAATAATTTAAATTATAGTAACATTAAATAATTAATTTAATAAGTATAAAATTCTTTTCGATATTTAAAAATTAAATTAACAAACATAAAATTTTCTACTAATTAAAATATAAATTAATTCATTGTATGATAAAATAGAAAATATTTTCAAAAAATATAAATTGACGAAGAAACTAGTAAATATTAATATTATTATAAGTATTAAAAAAATTTTATGATTATAGAAAACTTTTTAAAAAATAAATAATACAAATTTTGAAAATCTTGAAATATAATAAAAATATAATTTTTTTCAATAAAGTAAAAAGAAAATAAAATAATAATTATAAATAAATACATTGATGTTTAATCCTACTAAAATTTAAAAAAATTAAACAATTGAGTAATATTTTTACAATTAGTTTTTAACATTATGTTTTTATTAAAATAATAAATATTACTTTTTTTAATTATTTTCTTACTTTAAGTAATTTTTTGAATTTTAAAAATTATTAATGATATCAAATAATATGAAATTTTGAGTTTAAAATTATTTCATATTATCTTCGTAAAACTTAATATGAATTCTTAAAAATTTATAACCATAAAAAATAAATTTTTATATATTTTTTAACACTAAGAGTATTTTATAACTATTAGGCGAGGGCTAGAAGACAAATCATCTTTTTATTTATGTCTTATTATATGAAGTTTGTTAATTTTGTAACTATTTGATATTATTTTAAGGCAAAACATATTTTTTTTATATATTTATTGTTTAATTAATATTATAATAAAAAATTATAAGGTATTTGTTTTTCATTTGTACCTTGCTACATACACATTAATTTTGTTGAAATAATTTCGATAGTAAATAAAATTAATGAGTATTTTTGTATTATATATATATATATATTGTTTATTTAATGTTGTAATAATTAAAAATATAAATATTTTTATAAAATAGACATTATCTCTCTTGACTTGACGCATCTCTAACAGAACTGAATTCCTCCACATTCTAAAATCTATCTCTCAACCCTGATTCAACTAAAATTAATTCGAGGTTTAAGTTGTAATTTGTTATTGATTTGAAGGGATGTTTATACATTTATTTTTCATTTATTATCTTGGATTGCTTAATCGAAGAGTAAGTGTTTTTATTCTATTTTTTTTGTTTCGAATTTCTTCTTTAATCAACATGGTATGCTTGGATTTCATTTATAAACTTGTTCGTATACATGCTTCATGCACCTGTGATATAATGCATTATCATTGTGTGGATTTTGATGGTGACCATATACAAAAACAATAATTAAACAGTATACATACTTAGGTATGCCGACTTGATATCTACAAAAATAGTTTACATCAATATGCATGTGTATTTTATACATAACTAGTATACATACTTAGGTATGTCGACTTGATATCTACAAAAATATTCTAAAATGAGTAATGATTTAATTCAAAAATAAAATAAAATAAAATAGATAAAATAAATAAAATAGATAAAATTGATAAAATTGATAAAATATATAAAATAGATAAAATCGATAAAAAAGATAAAATCGATAAAATAGATAAAATCAATAAAATCGATAAAATAGATAAAATCAATAAAATCGATAAAACTGATAAAACCAATAAAACTGATAATACCGATAATACTGGTAATACCGATAATACCTATTCAACCCGATCAAACCGATCAAACCGATCAAACCGATCAAACCGATCAAACCGATCAAACTAATAAACTTGATAAACCTGATAAAACCGATAAACCTGATAAAACTGATAAACCCGATAAAACCGATAAACCCGATAAAACATGATAAAACCGATAAACCCGATAAAACCGATAAAACCGATAAAACTACTAAAATCGATAAACCGATAAAAGCGATAAACCGATAAAACTGATAAAACCAATAATACCGATAATACCGATAAACCCGATAAAACCGATAAAACCGATAAAACTGATAAAAACCGATAAAACCGATAAACTGATAAAAACCGATAAAACCGATAAAACTGATAAAACCGATAAAACTTATAAAACCAATAAAACTTATAAAACCAAAAAAATCGATAAAACTAATAAAACCTATAAAACTAATAAAACCGATAAAACCGATAAAACCGATAAAACCGATAAAACCGATAAAACTGATAAAACTGATAAAACTGATAAAACTGATAAAACTGATAAAACCGATAAAATTGATAAAACACATAAAATCGATAAAATACATAAAATCGATAAAATCTATAAAAACGATAAAATACATAAAATCGATAAAATACATAAAATCGATAAAATCGATAAAATACATAAAATCGATAAAATCGATAAAATCAATAAAATCGATAAAATACATAAAATACATAAAATCGATAAAATACATAAAATACATAAAATACATAAAATACAGAAAATAAATAAAATACATAAAATAAATAAAATAAATAAAATAAATAAAATAATAGTTTAGCATGTCAAATTAAAATAAAATAATTATACTCGATTAAATTAGTTTGAACTATTCTACCAACTTCTAGAAAACTCAATAATATTCACACATTTAATTGAAAATAATTAGGCAATAGTTTCTCATTTCACTTTGAAATGTTCTCATGATATTTGTTATTGTGTGCTTGGAACCCCAAATCACTTTTATTTATAAGCAAGATTCCATGTTTTTTAATTTTTGATACAACATTTAGTAAGCCAACACATATCTTTCACATGGCAAGTCAATTCTTGGTAGGTATACACTTCATTATATAACAAACACACTTTCAAGCACTTGGCATTAATGCATGAGAACACATAGTAAGCACATAATTAATACTTATCGCTCATGTAAGCTAATACATGGGAATAATATATACTAATACATGATATTTATGCAAGTAAGCATGTGATAAGCTTGTAAGTCAACATATGATATATAAATAATTATTCTTATTAATTTTTTCAGACTTTATTGTCATTTTCCTACATGATTCATTTATATTCTTTTGGTTGCACTTATCTTTAACAAAGATTATCAGGGTGTGTGTGTGTGTGTGTGTGTGTATAACGATTTATATTTACCATGTATCTAAGATTTTGTAAATTAAATTTATCTCAGAATTATCTCAACCATAATAACTTCATATTTATGTTTCTTGAAATAAAACACTTATATTTCTAATAATTTTAATATTCCTTCAATAGATGTCTCATAGTGTGTGATTCCTTATAATCTCTCTTGTGTTAGTGAGAGTGGACTTGTTGAATCAAGTTTAGTAATATTAAAATAATGATTTCATACTGATATTATAAGATTAACATATAGCAATGTGTCATGGACATGCAAGCTAAGATGGTATAAAATATATGAACCAAACTTTTTTGTACATAATTACTATCAAGAATAATATTTTTAAAAACAAATAGCATGGTAATAATAATCTGAACCAACAACATGGTAGACTGATCGTCAAAAGATAATGAATACTCTAACATTAAAAATATGAGTCTGATCCTCGTAGATGTTGGATACATTTTCCATGGAGCTATCATTTATCATGTTGTTCAGATGTTGGGACATGAATATAATCTATTCTATTCATGAAGCCTCATAGCTTATATACGAGCCAAAAAATAATTTTGGGTTGAGTTTGGGAGAAGGGTAGGTAGATAAAAAAAGTTTAATATTTTAAATATATACCATTTTTGATTTAGATAGAGGATATAAAACTGTTAAAAATATTTAGACATTTTTAATGTTTATAATCCCCACAATGTCATGCAATACAATGTGTTTTTTTCTACAAAAAAATATTTTATTAACTTTAATTTATGATTCATCATAACAATATAGTTTATTATTACTCTAACAATTCAACTTCTACCAAATTTATATTAACTATAATTTATACCATTAACAGTTGTGGATTATGAAGAGTTTGGGTATCTCTGTAACGTTGATGAATTTCATGCCACACAAGAGTATTCTCTTTACGATAACATTCGTTAGGATACCATTTATCCTGCCGTGTTAATAGCATCATCTTTTAACACACTATAATTTCTCTATGCTGCAATATGTTTATTTTAAACAATTTAAACAACTAATAAATATGGGTAGTAATTGTTCGTTGAACGATAATTATTAGTTGAGTAGTTATTAGTTGAGTACGATAATTATTAGTTGTAACCTACAAGCTTGAATCTAAGTTTCATATTTCACAAAATTTGTTGCAGATATATCTTGTAATAAATAGTAATAAAGAATATAAGAAAATATGAGAAGTATTATGAAAATGTATGTATCATTAATGAAACATTAATTTATAGTACAAGCGAATATATGTGAGTACTCTTTTATGTGAGTACTCTTTTATAGTTTAACATGATATAAACATATTTACTAATTAATTTTTAGTCAAGAACATATATTATTAAATATTATTTCATATCTTAATAAAATAAATATAAATTATTATAATTTCAAAAACATCAATACGATATAATAAAAAAATAGTAACATATCATAAAAATACAGCAAAATGAATTATAAAGAACATTAATATTGTAAATAAAAATAAAAATTTCAAAACTATTGAGAATTATATTGTATTTTTTTATTTTTTTATTTTGAGATAATAGGATGAGATGATTTATATAGATTAATAGTAATAATAGTTTCTTTTTGTATTTATATGTGAATTTTTTATATTTAATAAATGATAATATCATTTTATAATTTTTATTCATAATATTATATTATTGTTAGTTTTTATTTATTTTATTCAAATGTTTTATTTTTTATGGTAATACTCGATATGTATTAATCTTCATATTTTTTCTCAATATATATATATATATATATCTAAAGATATGCAGATATATGGAAAAAAATTATGATGCTTTAGCAGAACATTTCTTCGCTATAGAAGCAGTAGTAAAAGGCCATTTGCTCAAGTGGAAAATTGTAGAAATTTAGTATTTCTTCTCTCTCTCTTTCTCTAAACATCATTGCGGCTCATATTTTAGTTATTTGTTGAAGTTGTATGACCATATTTAAATATTTGTATAATTATATATAAATAATTGTATAACTTTATAACACTATATAATTAAATATAACTGTATTTGTAAGTATGTATACATATATGTAAATCTATATATTTATTTATAACATTATATATTTATGTATAACTATTTGTATTGAATATATCTATATATAAATATATGGTTAACTTTATAAAAATATTTATGGTTATATATACTATATGTATAATAACATATAACTATAAATAATTATATCTTATTATATGTATTACTATAAAAGTTTTATACATAACTATATTTAAATATAAAATTTACAACTTATATTTAAAATACATTTGTATATATTAGTATCCATAAATGTATTTTACTATATGTATACCTATACATAACTATAGGTATAGATATATAAAATTATATAAATAAATACATATACCTACATGTATAAATATAAGTTTAACTATATGTGTAACTATATGTATAACCACATATAACTATATTTAAAATTACATGTATAACAACATACAACATTATGTTTAATTATATGTGTATAACTATATATAAATAATTTTAAAACAAAACTTTATATAATTAAATATAATTATATTTTTAACTATTTCTACATATATGTATAAATATATGCAAATCTTTATACTTGTTTAAAATTTTTTATATATTTATGTATAACTAAATATAACTACTCATATGAATATATATATATATATATATAACTAAATGTTTATCGATATATAATTTTTTATAACTATACATATCATATGTATAATAACAAATAACTATACATAATTTTATATTATTAATGTATAACCTATATTTAAATATATAATTAACAACATAATTTAATATACATTTTTATATATTAGTATAAAAATGTATTTTTGTATATCCATACCTATACATAACTATATGTATAAATATATGGAATTATTTGAACAAAATATATATACATACATGTATAAATATAAGTTTAACTATACGTGTAACTTTATGTATAATCACATGTAACTATATTTATAATTACATGTATAATAACATACAACATCATATTTAATTATATGTGTATAACTATATATAAATATTAGTAAAACTAAATAAAACTTTATATAATTAAATATAATTATATTTTTAACTATTTATACTTATATGTATACATATATGTAAATCTATATATTTGTTTATAACATTGTATATATTTATGTATAACTAAATTTAACTTCTCGTATGAATATAAATAAATAAATAAATAAATATATATATATATATATATATATATATATATAACTAAATGTTTAATGATATATAATTTTTTATAAATATACATTTTTATATATTAGTATGATAAATATATTTTAGTATATTCATACCTATCCATAACTATATGTATAAATATATGAAATTATATGAAAAATATATATACATACATGTATAAATATAAGTTTAACTATACGTGTAACTATATGTTTAACTACATGTAACAATATTTATAATTATATGTATAAAAACATACAACAGAATGTTTAACTATATGTGTATAACTATATATATATATATAACTATAAAAAACATTATATAAATAAATATAACTTTATTTTTAATTATGTATACATATATGCATACATATATGTAAATCTATATAATTGTTTATAATTTTGTATACATTTATTTATATTTACTTATAACTATTTGTATGCATATATCTATATATAATTATATGTTTAACAATATGTAACTATTTATAACTACATTTACTATATGTATCCGAACATATAATTAGATATGGAATAATATTAATTTGTTGAACTACTTTGAAATTAAATGGCAAAAGATATAATATCAACAATATGTAAGCACGTATCATGAGAGTGTCTGTTGATTAGGCTCATATATGGTATAATACAAATAAGGATCATACTCTTACTTAATACTAGCCCTTAGGCCTCAGGCTCAAATATGAACTTATGTATGATAAATGATGTAATATTTGATAGGTTTATATAGATGAAATTTTATTTTCATTTTTATAATTTTTCATTTTAACACTGCATTCTTTATGTGTATCTCTCTCTCTCTCCCTCTCTAATTCTTCCTTTCACTCTATTCCTCTTTTTCTATGTCACACACTCTCTTGTTATTTTCTTTCTAACTCTCATTTCTTGCTTGTTCTCTCTCCTTGTTTCTCTCTCTCCCCTCTATCTCCCTCTTCTTCTCTCTCCCCCTCTCACTCTCTTTGTCTCCCTCTCTCTTCCTCTCTCTCTCTTTCCCTCTCTCTCCCTTTCACCATTTCTCTTCCCCTCTCTCTTCGTCCTTCTCTCTCTCTCCTTCACACACACTCTCTCCCCCATCTCCCCTTTTCTCTGCCCCTCTCTCTCTCTCTCCATCTTATCTCTATCTCTTTCTCTCCCTCTCCTCCTTCAACATTTAAATAATTTTTCTGCTTTCATATCTTGTGCATTATCGCATTTTGCACCCTTTATCTAGTATAACTGTGATATCTATTAATCTTTATCATGCTAAATTTTCTTTATCTTTTAATGTAGATTCTGCAAATGCATTGCCTTGATATTCATGATATTTAATTTTTAAATATTAATCAGTAAGTAATTTTATTTTATTATTTGTATATTTTGAAGTAATAAAATATTTTATTCAAAATAATGATTGGGCATTATTTTTTTTAAATAAAATAGGTAAAAATGAGCTCAGTTCATTAGTGGATGCATAAAAAGGTTATTAATAGATTTTTGAATAAAGATTTTTTGACTAGGCTTGAAACTTTCATCAATTTTGCATGTAGTCAAATGAGGTTGATGGAAGGAAAAAAAATTAAGTGTCGTGTAATCATCGGAAGTGTCAGCATATCCCTTTTCGTGATACAAACACTATAAGATATCATTTGGCGAAATATGGCTTTGTACTAAATTATTTTGTTTGGATTTATTATGGGGAAAGTACAATGGCTCTGAATATTGAACAAAATTAGAGTATTGAATCATTTACTTATGGTGAAGAATCATCAAACACATACCATCGAATGATCACGGAAGTAGCTAATGCTAACTTCTGTATGGATTACATGGATGAATCACCTAATCCTAAAGCTCAGAAAATTTGAAAAATGCTTAAAGCTGCAGATAAAGAGTTGTGGCATGGTTGTGAAACACATTCACAATTGTCCTTTGTGGCTTGACTAATGAGCATTAAGTCAAAAAATCATATGTATGAGAAAGTATTTGATCAGATGACAGAACTGAAGAATGAGATTGTTTCGAATAATAATTTGATCACTAATAAATTTTAAAACACTAAGAAGTTACTACGAGGAATGGGTCTACTAGTGGAAAAAATTGATTGTTGTTTAAATGAATGCATGTTATATTGGGGCGATGATAGTGATTTAATTAGCTGTAAGTTTTGTGATCATCCTCGATTTAGGAAGGCACCTCGTGTTGTAGATACGCGACAAAAATTAAAGGTTGTCTTTAAGAAGATGTATTATTTTCCATTATTTCCTCGATTACAGAAACTAAATGCATCAAATTCTACAACAAATGATTTGAGGTGGCAATCTTAGTATGATGTTGAAGAAGGGGTAATGTGTCATCCATCAGGTTCACCTGCTTGATAGCATTTTAATTATATACATCAAGAATTTGCAGCAGAAAGTTGAAATGTGAGATTGGGATTCTACATTAATGGAATTCAGCCATTTGGGCAATATGAACAATAGTATTCAACATGGCCAGTGATAGTGACACCTTATAACTTGCCTCCGTGGTTTTGTATGAAGGAGAAATATATGTTTTTGTCAATATTGGTTCTAGGGCCAAAAAATCCGAAAGACATGCTGGATGTTTTCTCACAGCCTCTTATTGTAGAGTTAAATCATTTATGAGATGTTGCGTGGATACATATGATATCTCAAAGAAGCAAAATTTCATTATGCGGGTAGCTCATATGTGGATAGTAAGTGACTTTTCTATATATTCAATGTTGTATGGCTGGAGTATTTAAGGGTGATTCGTATGCCCATATTGCATGTCAAATTCTGATGCATTTACCCTCAAATTTAGTGGTAAATAGTCATGGTTTGATAACCAACATAAGTTTTTACCTACGAAATCATTCATTTCGAAGAAATAGAACTGCATTTCGAAAAAATAAAACTGTGATGATAGTTGCACCAGTAATTCATTCAGAAGATAATATTATGACAGAGATTCATAGTGTGGGTTGGTAAAATGTAACTGAAAAGGAAATTACTGGAAGTAATGGACCAATAAGTAAATTATGATAGAGATTCAAGAAATGATATTTGTTACTTACCCTATTGGAAATCCAATTTAATTCATCATAACTTATATGTAATGCATATTGAAAAAAATGTTTTTGACAATATTTTCAACATTGTCCATAATGTAGACGGAAAAATAAAAGACACTTTAAAATCAACACAAAAGCTGATTGATTACTATTGGCATCTTGAATTGAAATTGAATAAGGAAACAAAAAAATTCTCTAAAGCTTGCTACACACTAAATAAGAAGGCAAGACAAATATTGTGTAAATTGATTAAAAATTTGAAATTTTCTGATGGATATGTGTCAAATATAGGTAGATGTGTGGATATGAAGAATCTTAAGTTATTTGAAATGAAAATTCATGACTGTCATGTATTTATACATAGATTAATTCCAATTGTATCCCGTGAATTACTTCCACTAAGTGTTTGGAAGGTTGCTTATAGAACTTTGTTTTTCAAACAGCTAACTGAAACCACAATCAAAATAGATGACATGGTGAGGCTGGAGAATGACAATCCACTTATTATTTGTAAGCTTGAATGGATATTCCCACCGAGTTTTTTTGAGTCGATGGAGCATTTGCCGATCCATTCTGCATATGAAGCATGGATTGCATGGCCAGTGCAATTCAGGTGGATGTATCTTTTTGAGAGGTTAATACAGATATATTGCTGTATTTTATTATTTAGTACTTTAAGTATTATTGTAATTTAATCTAATTGAAACCTAACATTATGGATGTAGGTCTCTTCGTAAGTTGAAATTGAATGTTAAAAACAAGACAAAATTTGAAGGTTTAATTTGCAATGCATATTTAGTAAAAGAAGCATCATCATTTTATTCTTATTATTTTGAGGATCATGTCAATACAAATAATTGAAATGTGCCATGGAATTATGAAGGTCATGTGATGGTAGAAGCTAATTCTATGGACAAAATATCTATCTTCAAGCACCCTAAAAGAGCATTTGGAAGAGCAATGAAAAGCATGATGGATGAACAAAGAAACCTAGAGCTACGTTTTACTTAATCGTGAGGAGGATGCACCATATATTGAGTATGAATACCTAAAATGGTTGCAGGTTTAATCATAGTTTAATTTTAGCTTTAATAGGAATTATTAAAAATCGATATACATTTTTTTCTCTTTTTATATTTGTGCAGTATTTATGTTGAGCAGTTAAAATATAGGCATCCAGCAATTTCCAGCAATGATGTCATTTATATGCTAGAAACTGAATTTGCGAATTAATTAAAACATTATGTGACTATAATTAATTTTTATATTTTTGAATTATTTAATTTATTAGTATCTTTTATTTGTTAATATCATTTTTTAATTTATGTCACAGGCAATTGATCTTTCAAATGGAGATTCAAATATTTTCATTGAAAATCTAAATAAAGGCCCGTTTAGATATGTGACAACCTATCCTAGGTATTTTGTTAATGGATATAAATTTCATACAATCGGTCACGGTTCTTCTAAAATAATAATGAATAATGGTGTATGCATTAAAGGCTCATGTTATAGTGCAAATGATATTGATTATTATGATCAACTCAAAAAAGTCATTGAGTTGGAGTATCATGGACTCGAAAATAACAAGATTGTATTATTTAAGTGCGAGTGGTTTTATCCTATACGAAATATGGGAACAAAGATTTATTTAAAGTATAAGCTAGTGGATGTTGACCATAAACACAGATATAATTGATATGAGCCATTTATTATGGAAGCTCAAGCCACTCATGTATATTATTGTACATATCCGAGTTTATCTCTTGATAAGAGATATTAGTTGGTGATTTGCAAAATCAAAGCTCGATCAAAATTTCAAGTACCAATATCACAACAAAGAAGTGCAGACTTAGAATTTGCACCGGCATTCCAGGAAGATGACATAAATAATATTGAGCTTGTGAATGTAGATGAAGATCTAGAAAATTTATGTGACTTAAATGGTGGCACAATAGAAATTGAAGATGATCAATTTCTATTTGAAGATTAGTTCGAACTTCTATCAGAATCAGACGAAATATCAGAAGATCCATTGAAGGATGACAGTGATGCCGATAATTAAATTATTATAATTTTATTATAAATTTAAATTATCAAAGACTTTTTATATTTTTTTGAAATATATTGGTCTGTTTTATTCAAAAATGCATGCTTGTTCATCATATCCCTATTTTTTGTTCTTTGTTTTATTTTGTACATCAGATGGTGCCTAAAGGACATGGACGTGGTGGAGGTGGACGTGGACACAAAAATGAACCAAATTCATCTAGTATGTTATATCATGTTACAGAATTAGAACCATCTCATAGCCACCATATCCAGACTTTAACTTCACAATCACCATCTCCATTTCTATCACCATCACCATCATTGATACCTATACTACTATCACCTTTATCAGATATAAGCCAACCACCCATTATGCTTCCTGCACAAACTTTTGTTCCATCTCTATCTTCTACACCACATTTTATAATGATTGTTCCCCCATTTACAATAACAATGACATCATCAAATGTTGTGCCTTCCTCTATAGTCAGTGTAAAGTTAGAAATTGAGATTGTAGATGAGAGGTAAAAGAAATATGTAAAAATGACTTGAAAAAAAATTTTGGTATTACTGTCAGTGGTTTTTTTATATTGTTATGATTTTCTTGTTTGCAATGTTATTTATTTATTTGTACAGCTTTTAGCATATCACAAGTATTTGACTAAAATTACAAAGGCTTTCAAGGAAATGACTGATTCTAAAGCTTTCTCCTTGAAGAAAGTTTCTAAATCGACAAAAGAGTCATATTTTAATGACTTTCAGGTAAAAATAATAAAACAAAAGAATTGAAAAATAATTATCTAATTACTTAACTTTTATGTTGGTTATATTCAAGAAGTAAATAATTATGTTCTTGTTGTTAATATAAATTCTTTTGTTATTTTTCTATTTATAGAATCAGTACACATGGGGACCCAAATTTGATGGAAAGATAAAGTTATTATGGGAGATCAAAGCTACTCAATGGTATTCTAATTTTGTCCATAAATTAAAGAAAATGAAAGAAATATATGATTTTATATCCGAGGAAGACTGGCCTAAGTGGCATAATTATTCGGAGAAGCTAGATGTGAAGAAAAAATTAGATATTACCAGCAAAAATCAATGATGTGAGGTAGTTGGACAAGGTACAGGAGTCGGTCGACACACTAGAGGTTCAAAGTCGAGCATTGAGCATGCTCGAGATTTGGTATAAATTTAAAATTCTAAATATTTCTATATTTTGTGGTTGTCCTATAGTCCAATAAATAAAATCTCTGCATGGTTTTATTAATTTTGTTTATTTTTTTTATCATTTTTTATGACTTAATAAAAACATATTCTAGGCTGGAGAATTGGGTCGAGATCCAAATATTTATTAGATTTTCAGAAAGATGCATGTGAAGAAAGTGGATGGTCAGTACGTTTACAACAAGTCTCAGATGATTGCTGTAAGAAATTGTTATATTAATTATATTTTTATAAAACTACTATACATTATGAAAATTGTCTTGAATGCAAATTATTAATTTTATTTTTTGTAAATCTAGAATAGTTTTTTTCTCTATTTTATCTCAAGACCTAATGGAGGAACGTGTGATAGCTGCTCATCAACAAGTTGAGGGTTCTATGGATCTTCAACTAATTGACTATGATCTATTTTATTTGGAGACAATAGGAGGTCGAAAGAAGCAGTGAGTGTACGAAATCAGCTCTAAGGGAGTGGCATTTTGTTGTAGTAGTCGTGCTTCTAATTCAACTGTCTTATCAATGGTGGATGAGGCAGTTTAACAACAAGAATGGGAAACAAATGAATGTATTGTAGATATGGAGACCGAAATGAAAAAGAAGGATAAGCTGATAGCTAATTTGATGGGAGAAATGCAAGAAATTAAAAAAATTAAAAATGTAATGCAACAGTAGATGTCCTATATCGAGTCACAGTTAGTGGAAATGGCGCAACATATAGCATTCCGAGATCCATCTGTGAATCCTCGTAGGAGAGGCTAGCATCTCCTACAAATTATGAGGATGATTGAGTATGAGAATTATTTTTGAACTATTATTTATTTTTATCTTCGTGTAGCAAAAAATTATGATATTTTTTTGCATGTTTCAATTTTTTTTATTCTCGTTTTGTTCTTTGCATTTCTGATTAACCAAATTATGAATCTTTGTAGGAGATATTATGTGAGACAAAAGAAAAAATCCCGATTCAAAGCATTCAAACATTACAATGGTCCTTCCAATGCATGGGTCCCATATTTATTGATTGCAACTTTATCATAAAGAGGGCTAGTTTATCTTATCTTTATTATTCTAAAAACATTTTATTTTTGCACTATATTTATCTCTAATCATAATTGCTGGACATCTTTTGGATTTTTGTTGAAGCTGTATGACAATCAACTTTAATTTGTGTCTGTTCATGTCTATAATATTTTTTTATATACCTGTGAATATGTTTTCGTGTCTGAATTTTTTGGGTAGAGTTTTAGCCTATTATATGTATGTAAATGCCTATTTTCAATAGTGGTAGGGATGGTAGTGATGGCAGCGGTGGTAGTAGAAGTGGCTGCAGTGGTAGTGGAAATGGCAGTGGTGGCAGTAGTGGCAGCGGAAGTATCAGCGACAGCGACAACGGCGACGATGATGGTAATGGTGGCTGCGGTGGTAACAGCAGTAGAGATGACATCAGCAGCAAAAGTGGCAGAGCGGCAGAAGCAGTAGCAGCCGCAATAGTGGCATCAATGGCATCAACGGCACCAGTGGAAGCTTTGGCAGGCGCGGCAGCAGTGGTGGCGGTGGGGGCAGTAGTGGCAGCACCGGCAGCAGCAGCGGCAGCACTGGCAGCGGTAGCAGCAGCGATGGCAGTGACAGTGGCATCGACAGAGATAGCAGCATGGACAGTGGTGGCGGCAGGAGCAGTTTTGGTAGCAGGAGCATCAACGACAACAAATGTGGTATATACGTACGTATATAGTCAGTATATCCGTACATACAATACTATAGTATTTTATGTCCGTATATACTAAGTATATATATGTACTCAGTATATATGTACACATAATATTGTAGTTTATATGTACATATACTACAGTAATATATGTACTAGTGAAATACTAGTATATATGTACATATTTACTGTAGTAATATATATTCATCAAAACATAGTTTTTTTTATTTATTTTGATTTGATTTGGTGGTTTAAATTTCATATAGATATGATACCTCATTGATTCCCATACAATGCTTGTATAAGCGAAGACATATTTCAACAAACATGATGCACCGTGAGTGAGACATCATTTTTGCAGTAGAATGTTGGTGGTTAGAAAAATATATGAAGAAAAAGCAACCTCAATGTATTGATAGATTATACTTTATGCACAGTCGGTAGATACATTGATTATTAAGATATAATCTATTTTTTATTATTTTTTTGTTTTAGTTATTTAAAATATTGTATTAAAATAAGTTTTTAAATGATTTTTTTTTGTTTAATTTAAAATTTTCATTTATAGTTTCTATTTCTATTAAAATTAATTTAAAAATATTAAATTATTTAATTAAATTTTTGTTGAAACTGTATGACAATCAATTGTAATTTTTGTTTGTTCATCTCTATAATAACTATTTTTATATATCCGTGAATATGTTTGTGTTTCCCCAAATTATTTGGGTAGAGTTTTAGCATATTATGGGTATGTAAAACCCAATTATTAGTAGTGGTAGCTATGGCAGCGGGGGCAGTAGTGGTAGTGATGGTAGTGGTGGAAATGGTGCCAGAAGTGGTAGCGGTGGCAACGACACTGGCAGTGGCGGTAGCAGCACTGGCATCAGCAGCGGCAGCGACAATAGCAGCGGCATTTGACGCGACAGCAATGGCAGTAGCTGCAGCGGAGGCAGTGAAAGAAGCATTATTATCAGCGGCAGCGGCGGCTAGGGCGGCGGCGGCGGCATCAGCGGCCCCGGCCGCCGCGGCAGCACCAGAAGAGGCAGTGGCAGTAGTGGAGGTAGCAATGGCAGTGGCGGCTGCTTTGCCGGTGGCAGCAGCCGTAGTGGCAGGTGTGGCAGCTAGCGGCAGGGGCGACAGTGACAGTGGAAGCAGCAGGAATGGAACAAATGTGGTATATACATACGTATATAGTCAGTATATATGTACATATAATTCTACAGTATTTTATGTACATATATACTGAGTATATATGTACTCGGTATATATGTATGCATAATACTACAATTTATATGTACAAATAATATAGTAATATATGTACGAGTGATATGCTAGTATATATGTACATTTTTGCTGCAATAATATATATTTATCAAAACATAGTTTTTTTTAATTTATTTTGATTTGAATTAGTGGTTTAAATTTTTTACAGATGTGGTACCGCATTGTTTCCCATATGATGCTTGTATAAGTGAAGCGATTTTTCAATAGACATAAAGCATGCGACACGGACAGCTTTTTTCGCAGCCAAAAGTTGTTGAATGGAGCAGAGGGAGAGAAAGCAATGTCAATGCATTGAGAGATTATACTTTATGCACAGTCAGTAGATACATTGTTTACTAAGATGTAATATAATTTTGGTTATTTTTTCTAGTTATTTAAAATATTGTATTAGAATATGTTATTCAATGAATTGTATTTGTTTAATTTTAAATTTTCATTAATAGGTTCTTTTTTTATTAAATTTAATATAAAAATATTATTTTTTTAATTAAATTTTAATTTAAGCTGTATGACAATCAACTTTAATTTGTGTTTGTTCATGTCTATAATAACTATTTTTATATATCTGTGAAAATATTTGTGTCTTCAAATTCATTGGCTAGAGTTTTAGCCTATTATAGGTATATAAAAGCCTATTATCAACATCAGTAGCAGCGACGGCAGTGGCGGCAGCGAAAGCGGTAGCGACTATAGTGGCAGCGGCGACAGCGGCAGTTGGAGTGGCAGCGATAGGAGCGGCGGCATAGGAGGTAGTGGCAGTGACAGTAGTAGCGGCTTCACCGGAAGTAGTGGTGGCAGTGGCGGTAGCAGGAATTACATCGGAAGCAGCGGCAGCACCACAAGCAGTTGCAGAGGCAGCAACTGCAACAGTTCTAGGAGCGGTAGTGGGAGCAGTAACAATAGCACCAAATGAGGTATATACTTACGAATAAAGTTAGTATATACGTACATATAATACTGTAGTATTTTATGTACATATATACTGAGTATATTTGTACTCAGTTTATATGTACACATAATACTTTTGTTTTTATGTACATATACTGCAGTAATATATGTACGAGTGAAATGCTAGTATATATTTACATATATACTACATGATTATATATGTATCAAAACATAACTTTTTTTAATTTGACTGAGTTGTTAAAATTTCTTACAGATATGATGCCGTATTATTCCTCATACAAATCTTTTATAAGTAATGAGATTTTTCACTAGACATTACGTGTCATGACCCAGACAGCTTTGTCGTAGTAGAAAAATGATGATCGGAGGAGCAGAGGGAGAGAAAACAATGTCAATTAATGGATATATATACTTTATGCACTTTTGGTAGATACATTGATGAATAAGATGAAATAAAATTTTGTTATTTTATTGTTTCAATTATGTAAAATATTGAATTTGAATACGATATTAAATAATTTTAATTTTTGTTTCATATGAATTATTTATAGTTTCAATTTTTATTCAATTTGATATAAAAATATTAAATTAATTAGCCAAAAAATTTAAATATAATTTAAATTCTAAAATTAATTTTGAAATTGACTTATTTAGGGAAAAATCTCTTGCTAAATTAGCTAGGGAATTTTCCCAAGCTAATTTAGCTTGGAAAATATTAAAATTAGCGACGTATTTTCCTCGCTAATTTTATTTAGCTATGGACTATAATCATCGATAAAATTTATAGTACAGCACTTTAGTTAGGGAATCATCCGTCATTATATTCGTTTAGCAATGAAAAATCTCATTTATCTTGCTAATTTATCTAGTGAATTTGTCATTTTTAGCATGAGATTTTTCCATCACTAACTTTTTAGCTAGGGACACTATCCGTCGCTAAATTTTAGCAAGAAGCATTTTAGATAGGGAACTGATCCGTCGGTAATCCGTCGCTATATCCCATTTAGCAACGAAAAATACACATTTAGCTAAGGAATTGTCCCTAGCTAAATAGGATTTTTCTTGTCGTATAAATAGATAGATAGATAGATAAATATATTGATTAATAGATAGAATGATATCCAGAATGATAGATAGACATATAGATAGACATATAGATAGACATATAGATAGGTAGATAGATAGATAGACAAATAGAAAGATAAATAGATAGACTGATAAATAGATAGATAGCCATATACATTGATAGATAGATAAATAGATAGATAGATAGACATATAAAAAGACAGACAAATAGAAAGAGAGGTAAATAGATAGACAGATAAATAAATAGATAGATAGATATACATATAGATAGTTAGATAGATAGACATATAGATAACAGATAGACATGTAATTAGATAAATTGATAGAAAGAATAATAATCAGATTGATATGCAAATTGATAGACAAATAAATATACATATAGATATAAAGATAGATAGAAATATAGATAGATAGATAGACAGATAGATATACAGATAGGTAGAGAAATAGATAGATAACTAGATAGACATATATATAGATAAATAGATAGATAGATAAATAGATGGGAAAATATAGAGACAGATAGGTAGATAGATAGATAGATAGATTTATAAACAAATATATAGTCAGATAGATAGGCAGATAGATAGATATACAGATAGACGGACATATAGATAGAGAGATAGATAGAAAGATAGAAATAAAGAAAGATAGATAGATAGATGGTCAGATTGATAGACATATAGATAGACAAAAAGATAGTTCAATCGGCATATAGATATAAAGATAGATATCTAGACTTATTGATAGTTAGATCGACATATAGATATATAGATATAAAGATATATAGATAAAAATATTGATAGACATATATATGTTTGATTTATAGACTTATTGATAGATAGATTGGTAGAAATATTGAGAGAAAGATAGATATAAAGATATAAAATCGATAAATAGACATATAGATAGACACATTGATAGATAGATAAATAGATAGATAGATAGACAGACATATAAAAACACATAAAGATAGACAAATTGAAAGACAGATAGATACACATATTGATAGACAGATAGATGTACATATAGATTGGTAGATAGATAGATTGATAGAAAGATAGATAGACACATACACAGACAGATATAAAGATAGATAAATAGATATATAGAGAAATAATAAATAGATAAATAGATATATAGATATATAGATATATTGATTGAAAAATAAATAGCTAGATAGACAAAAAGATAGATAGATAGATAGATACATTTATTGATAGATAGATAGAAAGGCATAAAGATACATAGATTGATATACAGATAGATAGATAGATTGATAGACAGATAGAGAGATAGATAAATTTATAGATTGATTGAATGATAGACAGATAGATAAATAAATAAATAAATAAATATATATATATATATATATATATATATATATATATATATATATATTTATTTATTTATTTATTTATTTATTTATATAAATAGACAGAATGATAGATAGAATAATAGACAGATAGATAGACATATACATACTTAGATAATTATATACCTAGAAAGAAATATAGATAGATAATTTGATTGATAGATATATAGACAGATATATCGACATATAGATAGACAGATAGATATATATATATATATATATATATATATATATATATATATATATATATATATATATATATATATATATATATATATAATAGATATACGAATAGATGGATAGTTAGATAATTAGATAATTAGATATATTGATTGATGGATAAATAGATAGATAGATATATAGATAGACAAATATATAGGTAGATAGATTGATATATTGATAGATTGACACATAGACAAATAAACAAACAGATAGATAGGCAGATAGATAGAGAGACAGATAGAAAGAAAGATAAATTAATAGATAGATTTAAAGATAGACATATTGATAGATTGATCGACAAATAGATAGATAGATATATAGATAGAATCATTTATTGATAGACACATTTTTAGATAAATTTATAGATAGATAGATAGATAGATATAAACATAGATAAACAAATAGATATACAAATTTATAGATAGAATGATAGATAAATATATAGATATATAGACAGATAGAAAGATAAATAGATACATAGATTGATAGACAGATTAATAGATAGATAGATATACATATAGATAGATAGACATATAGATATACAGATAGATAGATAGCGTGATAAACAAAAAGATAAATAGATAAATTAATTGATATATAGATATATAGATAGATAGATAGAGAGATAGATAGATAGATATATGAATCATTGATTGATAGACAGAAAGATAGATAGATTTATAGACAAATTGATAGACGGATAGACATAAAGATAGATGAATAGTCAGATAAACAAATATATAGATAGATTTAGAGATAGATATGTAGATAGATATACAGATATATAGAAAGATAGGTATACAGATAGAAATATAAATAGATACATATTTTTGATTGACAGATTAATAGACATAAAGATATACATATAGTTAGATAGATAGATCGATATACAGATAGATAAACAGAATGATAGAAAAATAGATAAATAGATAGAGAGATAGATAGATATATTGATAGACTGAATGATAGATAGAATAATATACAGATGGATTGACAAATAGATAGAAATATAGCTAGATATATAGATAGATAGATAGATAGATAGATATATTGATAGACTGAATGATAGATAGAATAATATACAGATAGATTGACAGATAGATAGAAATTTAGCTAGATATATAGATAGATATATAGATAGATAGACACTTAGATAAATAAATAATGAAATTTAATAGAAAGAAATGATTGGTAAATAGAAAGACATGCATATAGATGGAGAGATAAATAAAAAGATATATAGATAGAAAAATAGATAGATAGGTTGATTGATTGATATATTGATACATAGATTGATAGACAGATAGATATATAGATACATAGATAGATAGACAAATAGATAGACAGATAGATTGATAAATAGATAGATAGAAAGATAGATAAATAGAAAAATTAATAAATAGATAGATAGATGGATATATAGATAGACAAATACATAGATAGATAGGTAGACATATAGATAGATATATAGATAGATATATAGATAGACAGACTTACAGACATACAGATAGATAGATAGAAATATATAGAAATATAGATAAATAGATGGACAAATAATTACATAGATAGATAGTTAGATAGGGAGATAAATAGATAGATTGATAGATAAAAAGATAGATAGACAGATAGATAGATAGATAGATAGACAACTGAATAAAAAAAGTTTGGCAAATAGGCTGATACATAATTTGATATATAGACTAATAATTAAACTAACATAAAGGTAGATAGATAGAATAATAAATTGATTTATAAATAGATAGATAAACAGATATATATATATATATATATATATATATATATATATATATATATATATATATATAGATTGATTGATTGATTGAATGATATTTTCATAGATTGATTGATAGACATATTGTTGGATAGATTGATTGATAGATTGATAAAAAGATATATAGAATGATAGATAGATAGATAGTCAAATATATAGATAAAGATACACTACAACAAAACCATAATCAATGACGTTAAAAAAGCATCATTATATATATATAAAATGTCGCTTATCGATAGCGTCATCCGCTACCGTGACATAGAAAGTCTATACATATAATGACGTTTTTCGCAGTGTCATTGAAGCATACCTTAACGTAAAAATAAAGTTTCATTTTTATTAACAATGATGCTTTATTTTTGCATCAAGGTATGATTCAACGACACTACAAAAAAAACGTCATTATATGTTGTAGCTATCATAAATTTTTTTAATACTATGACACTTAGTAAAGCGTCAAGGAAGATTATGATTTAAATAAATTCAAATTTAATAATTATTGTAAAAATATTTTCACCTGTTATTGTAATACTGCATGCATATAAGAACAACATTCTTTACAATCCATACCAAGAATATAGTTTTCAAGTACAATGGGGAACTCAGACTTCTTATAAATCAAAAAAAAAATATAACACAATTTCTACATTCATTTCTTAAATTCAATTCAAAATTTTTGATATATGCAACCCAATTGTGCTTTATCTCCATAAAACTGGTTTCTGCTAGCCTGACAAAGTTGAGAGTTAATTTCCAAATAAGGTAACATGCATACAAAAAGATGAACAATAAATACTTATACTTGCAGAAAAAAATAAATTATAGAGCATTGGAAAAAAAACAGAAATGATAACAACATATCATAAAAATAATGTATATAACAATTGACATATACGATTAAACAAATTTAACAACAACAAAAATAGAGTTAGTAGCAATGGATAAAATTTAAAACAAGAGATTTATCAATTATGGCATAAAATTTTTGATGAGGTATGTTTTTTAAAGTGAAGATTTCTTTGAGCCCTACATTAAGAAAAAAATTTTTTGTTACCAATAAATGCTTCATTCTATAATAAGAAGGGAAAAACTTACATATTAACAATGTCTTTAAGATCATCTGAAGGTTGATGATGCAAGGAATCAAGGTAATAGGTGATCAAAGTCATTATGTCAAGTACCACCAATACCCAATGATAACTACAAAATTAACATTAGGGTAACAACATAACATTTATAATTTGATAAATATGCATACTTATAATCTTACTTATGTTAAATAACTTACCCTGGGTTATATGGAATAAAAACAAAATCTGCATTATTCGCATTCATCAACCGATTAGCTATAATACTTGACCTATTTTTATTGCTTGCTTCTCCCAATCCAGCCTTGGAAACCAAGGTTGGATTTACAAAAATAAATAGCTCTGTCTCTTTAGCATCAACCATCTTTGTATGCAAGTGCCTGATTTAATTTCACACAATATTTAAAAGTTTTAATATTTTAATTTAACTAATATTAAATACAATTCTCATTATGAAAAATTAAAGCATAAATAAGATAGTTAAAATATATGAAAAACATATTAAATGTTTCTCTTACCATATATAGAACATAAGACAATTAGATGATACCTCTGTTGATGATATTATGATATCCATATCTTCTTTTATTATGAAGGTCTTAAATGACTGTCCAAAAACCTCCTCTATGAAAATTGTGGAATAAATAACAATTTGATAGTCACCATCTTATTGTGATACTTAGAAAAATATTAACACTCAAGAATATTCAATGAATCAAAAATCATTTATAAATATTAGAGTAATCAAGAAAAATATATTTAGCCACCCAAAATATTATCATGATCCATTATGGATTCACATTTTGGAATATTATCAATCAATTAGTTAATTTGTGGTTATAACTTTAGGTGCTAATGAGACGAGACAACTCACAAGCTACTCAGACTCAACTCAATTAAAATTCAATCAGAACTCAACTCGTGTAAGATCAATTCGAGTTCGAGCATGACTAAAAATGTTAACTAGTTTAGTCGACAAACTAGTAACTCGACTCAAATAGATTACAACTCAAAAATTTTTTTATATAAAATTTTAAATTTTTTTTATTTATATCTCTATTTTAGGAGATTAAATATATAATATATCTCTATTTTTTTATTCTTAAAAATCATACATTTTTATTATTTATGTAGTTATAAATATATTTATTTTTAAAATATTTAATTTTCTCTAAAGAAAAGATATAATAAAATAGGATATTATTTTATAAATTATATTAATAAATTAATATTATAATGAATATATAAAAACTATTATTATAATTTACATCCAAATTATAAATTAGTCAATACACATTTTTATATAAATCTTAAATAGTTTTTAGTTTACTTTTTATTTTATCTAAGCTTAGTGTTCTAACCTTAACAACTAATTTTAGGAGAATTGTATAATATTTTTACCAAACCAAACAAAATCCAATGTTGGATTCCACCCACTTACAATATTCAATGGAATGGTTGCATAGTTGTTGCATTAAAGAAAGCATGGTTCAAGGTGGGTCATGTGTTAGAAGGCAAATCACATGCCCACCCTTATCACACCCAACCCATGACATTTTTTGTAGCTATCATGTATACTCAAATCACAGTCTCACAAACACCACTCCAAGACCCAACATGACCCATGTCAAGCATAAGACTCGAACCAAATTTAGTCTAGACGGCTAGTAAGTTGGATCAAGCTATGCTACATATACACAACGAACAAGGGCCACTCCATCATCCCTCCATTATCAACATCTAACACTACAATTTAATCATCAAAGCATATATTTTTCCTTGAAACTAACTATTCTAGTAGTTTTTTAGACGTGTTTAAACCATCACTAATGTATAAAAATTTATCATTACATCTACCATGAGGTTGGTAAGAAAGATAGAGTAAAGAGTGAAAAAAAAAACTATTCTAGCAGTTTTTACTTCATCACGATAGTAATTTTCATGAACAAACAAGGTATTGTAAAATAAAATGCTAAGCTAGGAAAGATGAGACAATGTTAAGGAAAATGGTACTTGGAACGATGAAGCTTTCAGAAACAGTAAATCAGGAGGTATCCACTAAGTAAAGCTACTAAACTTAATAAACAACATTGTAGAGTCTACACAAAATACACAAATAAATAAAGTTTCACAGCACACTTCAAATAGGCTACATACCAGGCTTCTTATACATAGAGACAAATATCTAATTGATGCATTTGAAGCTTAAAAATAAAAACTTTTAAAGATTACCAATAGGATGGGTATGGTATACTGCTACTCCTATCATAGCTTCTGGACCTTAGCTGGCCACCCGACCCAAGTGGCGACCCAGAAAGTCTTTGACCCAAATCACAAGAAATGCCAGAGAAAGGTGACCCATATGCATTGGGGTGGTTCATGCTATTAGGAAAGTCTAGCACTGAATAAAATCAAAAAGTATACAGCACAAGAGACGCTGAAGAAAATAGACCCAGAAAGGAATCACAACTCATGAAAGTTCTAGAAGTATAGTACCTTCTGAATAACAAAGGGGAGAATAATAGGACGATCCCCTACATGACTCAAACAATCGCTTGGATTGAAGTGAGTTTTCACTTCCACTCAGCAGCAAAGGAGAATGCATTGGCATTCTAGATGAATTTGGGGAAGAAACAATCACATTACAGATGTTCTGCAGTTTATATAGCCCAGAAATCTGCACAAAGAAGAGTTTTGCTAGTTTAATTTATAACAGGCAAAATCATGTCTAATGGGCAGTAGGAGAAACTACAGGAAGTACAACAACTGGATCCAGCAGAAGAGATAAATTCACATACAGTCAAATGCTTGTAGAAAATAATGGACACACCATAAACTTTAGGTACGATCATAGATAACCACTAGACCAGAGAAAAGCTTGACAGTATAGTCTGCAATCTCACTAGTTTCATATTCTGCAAAAGCATATCCTTTGAATTTGTCATTCTCCTTATCCCGAGCAAAGTGCAACTCCAGAACTCTCCAGCTTGAATTAAAATATCATACAAAATCCTATCGCTCACCCTCTCATCCAAATTCTCTGAAAAAATTATCACAATATTTAATATAAAGATGTTCCGTGAATACTTAGAGAATCAAGATATTGGATGCTTAGAGAAACAAGATAATTATGGAAGAAGAATTTTGTCGAGCAGTTGGTGAGCAGAAAATATGGAGATTGCTCTTTTCTGTCTGTTACATTCATGACCCATTTAGCCTTCAAATAGGCATTAAAGATAAATTTAAAAACACCCCACTATGTGGGAGAACACCCCCACTGACTTTACAAAATAAACTACCACACCTTAAGAGAAAAATAAGGAAAAGACTAAGTATAAGTCAACAACTAAAATGGGTAAAGAGTGGGTAATTAATGGTGTTTTATTTGAAGTTGTACTGACAAGAACGTAACCAAAACAATGTTGAGATGTTGTAGTGGTTCATGTAATGGCCTAAGTATGCTGACGAATACTGATTGCCAATAGGTTAACCTCGTCAATTCTAGTGATTCAATGCGCTGTTTTTTGATAAAAATTAAATGTATGGAAGAGCAGATACAATTAGAAACTTAATGGGAAAACTTACAGGATGTTGCAAATATGGCCAATGATATAGAAGATGCGAGCTTGAAGCTGAGCTGTTGGAAATGACCGAACGTGATGAAGAAGACGTGCAAGTCTTTCTAGCAATTGATTCTTCATTATATTAAATTAAGTTAAAAATAATATAAAATTAATCACATAATTTTATTAAATCACCTTATATTTACATTATATTTTTATTTCTCTTAGGGATAAATTAAATATTAACAAATTAATTTTAAAATTTAATATTATTACTTATTTTATAAATAAAAAACTCAAATTTGAATGTAAAAAAATTTACATATTTTTAAATTTTATCATAAGTTTCTGTTTATTTTTAATAAATAATTTTCAACTAAAATTTGATAATTTTTTTATTATTATAGAGTAAAAATAAAAATATTATTAATTATTTAAAAAAAATAAATAAGAAATTAGTTACAAATCAATAAATTCAAAATTAAATTTTTCACATCCACGACACTAATAAAAGTGACAAAGTTTTTAATTTTTAGCCTCTTATTCCTTGAAAATTTATAAGGAGGTAAGAAATTTTTCTAACCTATTAGTCTTAACAATGACACATCTAGTAAGTGTCATTAAATGTCTACTTACAAATATAATAATGATATTTTATAAAAGTGTCAAAATATAAAGCGTCATTAATTTTAAGTTTTGTTGTAGTAACAATGACACTTCTAGTAAGTGTCATAAAAACTTAATACATTTTCCAAATAATGACGCTTTTAGAAAAGTGTCTTTAAATGTCTAATTACAAATAGTATAATGACATTTTCTGAAAGCATCAAGATATAAAGCGTCATTAATTTGCTGTTTTGTTGTAGTGAGATAGATACTCTTATAGATAGATATAATAAAATATTGACATATAGATAGATAGAAAGATAAAAAAATAGATAGATAGATAGATAGATAGATAGACAAATAAATAAAAAATATATAGATAGATAAATAGATTGACAGATAGATAAATTTATAGATAGATAAAATATAGATAGATAGATAGATAGATAATTGATTGATAGACATATAGATAGATAGATACACAGATAGAAAGATAGATAGATAGATAGAAAATTAGTAGATAGATAGATTAATTGATAGACATATAGATAGGTAGATAGATAGATAGATAGATAAACAAATACATAGAGAAAAATATAGATAGATAGATAGATAGATATAAAGATAGAAAGATAGATAGACAAATAGAGTGATATATATATAAATAGATTATTATACTGATATTTAGATAGATAGATAGATAGATAGAAAGTTAAGTAGATATATAGAAAGACAGACAGATAGACAAATATATAAATAGATAATAAAACTAATATATATATATATATATATATATATATATATATATATATATATATATATATATATATATATATATATACACACACACATATAGATATATAGTTAGACAGATTGATAGACAAATATATAGAGAAAAAGAAAGATTGATAGATAGACATATAGATAGACAAATAGATAGACTGATAGATAGATAGAAAGATAGATAAAGATGTATACAAATAGATAGAAACCTAGTTAGACTAATAGATAGGAAGTAAGATAGATAAAAATATAAAAAGATAGATATATAGATAGATATAAAGATAGACAAAGAGATAGTTAGATAGATAGTCAAATCAATAAATAGATATATAGATATATGGAAAGACATTTTGATAAACATATATATAAATAGATAGATATTTATATAGATATATAGATAAATAGATAGATAGAAAGGTAGATAGATAAATAGGTAGGTAGGTAGATAAATAGATAGACAAGTAGATATATAGATAGATAGACTAATATATCGATAGATAAATAGATATATTGATTGATAGATAGATATACAGATATATAGACAGACATATAGATATATAGATAGATAGATAAATAAATGAATAGTAAAACAAATAAATAGATATACATATAGGAAAGTTGTCAGGAAAGCAGTCAATTAGGTAGGTAGGTAGGTATACACATAGACAAACAAACAAATAGATACATAAAATGATAGAAAAAAAATAAAAATAGACAAATAGATCGATAGATAGAGAGACTAATAAAAATATAGATAGATAGACCTATTGATAATCAGAATGATAGATAGATAGATAGATTGATTGATTGATTGACATATTGACAAAGATATAGAAAAACTGATCGACAAATAGATAGATGGATAGATAGATAGACAAATAGATAGACAGACATATAGATAGATAGACAGAAAGATAGATAGATATACAAAAAAATAGGAAGATTTAAAGATAAATAGATAGATTGACAAATTGATAGAAAGATTAATAAATAGACTAATAGGCTGATTAATAAATAGATTGATAGATAGATAGATTAAAAGATTGATAGATACATAGATAGATAGATAGATAGATAGATGAATTGATTGAATGATAGATTCCCATATATATATATATATATATATATTGACAAAAAGATTTAGATATAGAGAGATAGATAGATAGAAAGATATATAGATAGATAGATAGATAGATAGAGAAAAGGTCTTATAGTTAGACAAATAAATAGTTATATAGATAGACAAATAGATAGATAGACAATTAGATATATAGAAAGATATATAGATAGATAAACAAATTGATATACAGATAGATAGATTAATATATAATTGATAGATAGATGAAAATAGACCAATAGATAATTGAGAGATAGATAAATAGTCAAATTGATAAGATAGATAGATAAATAGATAGATAAATAGATAGATAAATAGATAGACAAATAGATATATATATATATATATATAGGTAGACAGATATATAGACATATAGATAGGTAAAAAGATAGATAGACAGATGAATAGACAAATAGATAGATAGGTAGATACCCATATAGATAGATAGATAGATATATAGACAGATAGAAAGATAGATTGATTGATAGAATGATAGAGAAATTAAAAGATAGAAAAATAGACATAAAGAAATATAGACATAAAGATTGATAGAAAGAAAGAAAAAATATATAGACATATATATAGACTGATGGACAAATAGATAGATAGACAGAATGATAGATAGATATACAGATAGATAGATAGATAGATATATAGATATTTATATAGTTATATCGAAATATAAATACATATATAGTTAAAAAGATAGATAGATAGAATAAAAAATAGATAGATATATACATAGATTCATAATAAATAAATAGATAAATAGATATAAAGGTAGATAGATAGATATAATGATAAGTGGAGGGATTGTTAGAGAAATGATAGAGATATTGATATTTATATTCATTGATAAATTAAAAGAGATATAGATAGAAAGAGAGATAAATAGATAAATAGATAGAAAAATTGACAGATAGATATATAGATAGATAGATCAATTGAGGGAGACATAGATAGATATATAGAAAGAAAGATAGATAGATAGATAAATAGATAGATAGTTAGATAGATATATAGACATATATATAAATAGATAGATAGATTAATTGTTAGAAAGATAGACACACAAATATATATATAGATAGATAGACAAATATATAGATAAATAGACAAATAGATAAATTGATAGCTAGAATGATAAAATAAATGATAAACATATAGATAGACTATTAGATAGATATATAGATATATAGATAGATAGACAGATAGATTAATATATAGATAGATAGACATATAGATAGATAGAGAGATTGATAGAAAGAAATATAGATAGACACATAGATAGATAGATAGATTGAATGATAGTTTGATAGATTGAAAGATTGATAAATAGATATACAGATATATAGGTAGATAATTACATAATAGGTAGATAGATTAATAGTAAGATAGATAGATAAATAGATAGATAAATAGTTAGATAGATAGATAGATACACAAATTGATAGATAGAGAGATAGACTGACAGATAGATAGATAGATAAACAACATATAGAATGATAGATAGATATACAAATTGATATACAAATAGATAACACTACAAGAAAATATCGATTTAGCTATGGAATTTTAGCTAGGGATCAATCCCTAGTTAAATTGCAAGGGATTAGCTAGGGAATAACAAGGGATTGATGATTATTTTATGAAAAAATAAATTACAATGGATTTGTGCTGAATTAACGAGGAAAATTTTTTCGAAAATTCTGCTAAAGAAATTCGGGGGATTTAGTGACAGATTATCGACGGAAAATTTTTATAACTTCCGCTCTCGAAAAGTGGGGATTTTAGCGATTAATTTTGTGACGGAATATCCCTTGTTAATAAAATCATTGATTTAACGATGGATTTAACGATGAAATTTCCCCTGCTAATAAAATCTTTGATTTAGCGTGAATTTTGTGACGAAATATCCCTTGTTAATAAAATTTTTGATTTAGTGACGGATTTAAAGATAAATTTTCCCTTGCAAATAAAATCCTTGATTTAGTGATGAATGTTCCCATTTTAATTAAATCCTAGATTTAGTGACGAATTTAGTGACGGATTTAGCGAGATATGTTCCATTGCTAATAGAATCCTAGATTTAGCGACGGATTTAGCGACAGATGTTCTCTTGCTAATAAAATCCTAGATTTTGCAATGGAGTTAGCGACAGAATTAGTGATGGATTTTCCATTGCTAATAAAATCCTTGATTTAGTGATGGATTGAGCTATGGATTTTTCCTTTCCAATAAAAATTTTGATTTAGCTACGGATTTAGTGATGAATTTTCCCTAGCTAATAAAATCTTTATTCTATCAACGGATTTAGCGAATGAATATCTCTAGCTAATAAAATACATATATTAGTGATAGATTTAGCGATAGAATTTCCTGAGAAAAAAAATCCTTAATTTTGCGATGGATTTAGTAACGGAATTTCCCTAGCTAATAAAATCTGTAATTTAGTGACGGATTTAGCGATAGATTTTCTCGAGATAAAAAAATCCATAATATAGCGATGAATTTTCCCTAGCTTATAAAATCTATAATTTAGCTACGGATTTAGCGATGGTATTTCCCTAGCCAATATTTAATAATATAATTTTTTCTTTTTATTATTTGTTTTAATATTTTATTTAATTTTGTTTATTAAATGTATGTTATTGGTCTATAAATGAGTAATCCTTGAAACACACATTCTCCTAGTAAAATCATAAAAAAAATGATATTATAAATAATTAATTTAAAAATTATAAAAATACAAAAAATATTATATTAATAAGGACTAAAATAACTATTTTTATTATGTAAAAATTTTTTAAAAAATTATACAAAAAATTTTTCTAATATTTCAGATTAAGAAACTAAATAGTTTAAATTATAGTAACATTAAATAATTAATTTAATAAGTATAATTTTTTTTTGATATTTTAAAAAATTAAATTAACATACATTACAATTTTTATTAATTTAAATGTAAATTAATTCATTGTATGATAAAATAGAAAATATTTTCAAAAACTCTAAATTAACGAATAAAATAGTAAATATTAATATTATTATAAGTATTATCAAAATTTTATGATTATAGAAAACTTTTAAAAAAATAAATAATACAAATTTTGAAAAAACTTGAAATATAATAAAAATATAATTATTTCAATAAAGTAAAAAGAAAATAAAATAATAATTATAAATAAATACATAGGTGTTTAATCCTTCAAAAATTTATAAAAATTAAACAATTGAGTAATATATTTACAATTAGCTTTTAACATTAAGTCTTTATTAAAACAATACATATTACTTTTTTTAATTATTTTCTCACTTTAAGTAATTTTTTGAATTTTGAAAATTATTAATGATATCAAATAATATGAACTTTAATGTGTTTAAAATTATTTCATATTATCTTTGTAAAAATTAATATGAATTCTTAAAAATTTATAACCATAAAATATAAATTTTTATATAATTTTTAACATTAAGAGTATTTTATAACTTTTAGGCGAGGACTAGAAGACAAATCTTCTTTTCCTTTATGTCTTATTATATGAAGTTTGTTAATTTTGTACCTATTTGTTATTTATTAAGGCAAAGCATATTTTTTTTATATTGTTTATATATTTATTGTTTAATTAATATTATAATAAAAAATTGTAAGGTATTTGTTTTTCATTTGTACCTTGCTACATGCACATTAATCTTGTTAAAAAAATTTTGATAGTAAATAAAATTAATGAGTATTTTAGTAATATATATATTTTTTGTTTATTTAATGTTTTAATAATTAAAAATATAAATATTTTTCTAAAATATGCATTCTCTCTCTTGACTTGATGCATCTCTACAGAATCGAATTCCTCCACATTCTAAAATCTATCTCTTGATGCCGATTCAACTTAAATTAATTCAAGGTTTAAGTTGTAATTTGTTATTGATTTGAAGGAATGTTTATACATTTATTTTTCATTGATTATCTTGTATTGCTTAATCGAAGAGTAAGTGTTTTTATTCTGTTTTTTTTTGTTTCGAATTTCTTCTTTAATCATCATGGTATGCTTGGATTTCGTATATAAACTTATTGGTATAGATGCTTCGTTCATTTGTGATTCAATAAGTTATCATTGTGTGGATTTTGATGGTGTCCGTATACAAAAACAATAAATAAATAGTATATATACTTAGGTATGCTAACTTATATCTACAAAACTAGTATACATCAATATGCATGTGTATTTCACACATAACTAGTATACATACTTAGGTATGACGACTCGATATCTACAAAAATATTCTAAAATGAGTAATGATTGAATTTAAAAATAAAATAAAATAAAATAAAATATATAAAATAGATAAAATAGATAAAATAGATAAAATAGATAAAATAGATAAAATAGTTAAAATATATAAAATAGATAAAATAGATAAAATAGAAAAAATCGATAAATTCGATAAAACGACAAGACCGACAAAACCAAAAAGATCGACAAGACCCACAAGATCGAAAAGACCGACAAGACCGACAAGACCGAAAAGACCGACAAGACCGATAAAACTTATAAAATTGATAGAATACATAAAATACATAAAATTGATAAAATACATAAAATACATAAAAACGATAAAATACATAAAATACATAAAATACATAAAATACATAAAATATATACAATACATGAAATACATAAAATACATAAAATACCTAAAATACCTAAAATATATAAAATACATAAATTATATACAATACATGAAATACATAAAATACCTAAAATACACAAAATACACAGGGTACACAGGGTACACAGGGCACACAGGGCACACAGGGCACACAGGGTACACAGGGTACAGTGGTACACAGGGTACACAGGGTACACAGGGTACACAGGGTACACAAGGTACACAGGGTACACAGGGTACACAGGGTACACAGGGTACACAGGGTACACAGGGCACACAGGGCACATAGGGTACACAGGGCACACATGGTACACAGGGTACACAGGGTACACAGGGTACACAGGGCACACAGGGCACACAGGGCACACATGGTACACAGGGTACACAGGGTACATAGGGCACACAAGGCACACAGGGCACACAGGGCACACAGGGCACACATGGCACACAGGGCACATAGGGTACATAGGGTACACAGGGTACACAGGGTACACAGGGCACATAGGGCACACAGGGCACACAGGGTACACAGGGCACACAGGGTACACAGGGTACACAGGGTACACAGGGCACACAGGGTACACAGGGTACACAGGGTACACAGGGTACACAGGGTGCACAGGGTGCACAGGGTACACAGGGTACACAGAGTACACAGAATACACAGAATACACAGAATAAAAAAAATAAATAAAATAAATAAATAAATAAAATAAATAAAATAAATAAATAAATAAAATAATAGTTTAGCATGTTAAATTAAATTAAACTTATTATACTCGATTAAATTAGTTTGAACTATTCTACCAACTTCTAGAAAACTCAATAATATTCACACATGTAATTGAAAATATTTGAGCAAGTGTTTCTCGATTCATTTTGAAATATTCTCATGATATGTGTTGTTGTGTGCTAGGAACCCCAAATTACTTTTATTTATAGGCAAGATTCCAATTTTTTTTAATTTTTGATACAACATTTAGTAAGCCAACACATATCTTTCACATGTCAACTCAATCCTTGGTAGGTATACACATCATCATATAACAAACACACTTTCAAGCACTTGGCATTAATGCATGAGAACACATAGTAAGCACATAATCAATAATTATCACTCATGTAAGCCAAGACATGGTAATCATACATACTAATACATGATATTCATGCAAGTAAGCATGTGATAAGCTTGTAAGTCAACATATGATATAAAAATAATTATTCTTATTAATTTTTTCAGACTTTATTGTCATTTTCCTACATGATTCATTAATATTCTTATGGTTTCACTTATCTTTAACAAAGATTATCGTGGTGTGTGTGTGTGTGTGTGTGTGTGTGTGTGTGTGTGTGTGTGTGTGTGTGTGTGTGTGAATTAAGATTTATATTTATCATGTATCTAACATTTTGTATATTAAAGTTATCTCAGAATTATCTCAAACATAATAACTTCATATTAATGTTTCTTGAAATAAAACACTTATATTTCTAATAATTTCAATATTCCTTCAATAGATGTCTCGTAGTGTGTGATTCCTTATGATCTCTCTTGTGTTAGTGATGAGTCGACTTGTTGAATCAAGTTTAGTAATATTAAAATAATGATTTCATACTGATATAATAAGATCAATATATAGCAATGTGTCATGGACACTCAAGTTAAGATAGTATAAAATATATGAATCAAACTTTTTTGTACATAATTACTATCAAGAATAATATTTTTAAAAACAAATAGCATGGTAATAATAATCTGAACCAACAACATGGTAGATTGATCGGCAAAAGATGATGAATACTCTAACACTAAAAATATGAGTCTAATCCTCGTAGATGTTGGATACGTTTTCCATGGAGCTATCATTTATAATGTTGTTCAGATGTTGGGACATGAATTTTACCTATTCTAATCATGAAGCTTCATAGATTATATATGAGCCAAAAAATAATTTTGGGTTGAGTTTGAGAGAAGGGTATGTAGATAAAAAAAATATAATATTTTAAATATATAACATTTTTGATTTAGGTAGAGGATATAAAACTATTAAAAATATTTAGAAATTTTTAATGTTTATAATCCCCACAATGTCATGCAATACAATAGATTTTTGTCTACCAAAAAATATTTTATTAACTTTAATTTATGATTTTCCATAACAAAATAGTTTATTATTACTCTAAAAATTCAACTTCGACCAAATTTATATTAACAATAATTTATACCATTAACAGCTGAGGATTATGAAGAATTTGTGTATCTCTATAACATTGATGAATTTTATGCCATATAAGAGTATTCTCTTTACGATAGCATTCATTAGGACATCCTTTATCCTACCGTGTTAATAAAATCATCTTTTAACATAGTGTAATTTTTTTGTGTTGCAATATGTTTATTTTAAATAATTTAAAAAACTAATAAATATGAGTAGTAATTGTTAGTTGAACATTGTAGTTATTAGTTGAGTACGATAATTATTAGTTGTAACCAACAAGCTTTAATCTAAGTTTCATATTTCACAAAATTTGTGGCATATATATCTTGTAATAAATAGTAATAAAGAATATAAGAAAATATGAGAAGTATTATGAAAATGTATGTATCATTAATGAAATATTAATTTATAGTACTAGCGAATATACGTGAGTACTCTTTTTCATGAGTACTCTTTTTCGTGAGTACTCTTTTATAGTTTAATATGATATAAACATATTTACTAATTAATTTTTAGTCCAAAACATATATTATTAAATATTATTTCATATCTTAAAAATATAAATATAAATTATTATAATTTCAAGAACATCAATACAATATAATAAAAAAAATAGTAACATATCATAAAAATACAACAAAATAAATTATAAAGAACATTAATAAGTTGAAATAAAAATAAAAATTTCAAAACTATTGAGAATTATATTGTATTTTTATATTTTTTTATTTTGAGATAATAGGATGAAATGATTTATATAGATTAATAGTATTTATAGTTTCTTTTTGTATTTATATATAAATTTTTTTATTTAATAAATGATAATATCATTTTATAAATTTTATTCATAATATTATATTATCGTGAGTTTTTATTTATTTTATTCAGTTGTTTTTTATGGTAATACTCAATGTATTAATCTTCATATATTTTCTAAATATATATATATATATATCTATCTATCTATGGACATGTAGATATATTGAAGTAATTTATGATGCTTTAGCAGAACATTTCTTCACTATAGAAGCAGTAATAAATGGCCATTCAAAGTAACATTCTGCTCATGTGGAAATTTTAGAAATATAGTAGTTCTTCTCTCTCTCTCTCTAAACATCATTGCTGCTCATATTTTAGTTATTGTTGAGTTGTATGACCATATATAAATATTTTTATAATTATATATAAATAATTGTATAACTTTATAACACTATATAATTAAATATAACTATATTTGCAAGTATGTATACATATATGTAAATCTATATATTTATTTATAACATTATATATTTATGTATAACTATTTGTATTGAATATATCTATATATAACTATATGTTTAACTATATAAAAATATTTATAGTTATATATACTATATGTATAATAACATAAAACTATAAATAATTATATCTTATTATATGTATTACTATACAAGTTTTATACATAACTATATTTAAATTTATAATTTACAACTTATATTTAATATACATTTGTATATATTAGTATCCATAAATGTATTTTACTATATCTATACCTATACATAACTATAGGTATAGATATATACAATTATATAAATAAATAAATAGATAAATAAATAAATAAATATATATATATATATATATATATATATATACCTACATGTATAAATATAAGTTTAACTATATGTGTAACAATATGTATTACCACATGTAACTATATTTAATATTACATGTATAACAACATAGAACATTATGTTTAATTATATGTGTATAACTATATATACATATTTTTAAAACTAAATAAAACTTATATAATTAAATATACCTATATTTTTAACTATTTATACATATATGTTTACATATATGCAAATCTATATACTTGTATATAACTTTTTATATATTTATGTATAACTAAATATAACTACTCATATGAATATATATATATATATATATATATATATATATATAACTAAATGTTTAACAATATATAATTTTTTATAACTATACATATTATATATATAATAACAAATAACTATACATAATTTTAAATTATTAATGTATAACCTATATTTAAATAAATAATTAACAACATAATTTAATATACATTTTTATATATTAGTATAAAAATGTATTTTAGTATATCCATACCTATGCATAACTATATGTATAAATATATGGAATTATTTGAACAAATATATATACATACATGTATAAATATAAGTTTAACTTTACGTGTAACTATATGTATAATAAGGTGTAACTATATGTCTTCCTATTTGTCTATCTATCTGTATATTTATTTGTCTATCGATTTGTTTATCTATCTCTTGATCTTTCTGTCTAACAATCAATATGTCTATCTATCTATCAATCTATCTATTTATCTATTTATCAATCTGTCTATTAATCTATCTATCAATTTGTCTATCAATCATTTAAAAAATCTATATATTTGTCTATCTATCTATCTATATATGTCTATTTATCTATCTGTATATTTGTCTATCTATATATCTATCTATCTATATATCTATCTATTTATCTATTTGTCTATCTATATGTATATCTATATGTATAACTATATATCTATCTTTCTATATATATATATATATCTATATCTATATCTATCTATCTATATATATATATCTGTCTGTCTATCTATCTATCTTTCAGTCATATTGTCTAAATATCTATATGTTAATCTATTTATTTATCTAAATATTTATCTTTTTATATCTATATTTATTTATCTATCTATGTGTCTATCCTTCTATATATTCGTCTGTCTATCTATCTATCTATCCAATTTTATATCATTCCGTCTATCAATTAGTCTATCAATTTGTCTATAATTTTGTTTTTCGATATGTCTATCAATCTTTATATCAATCTTTCTATCGATTTGTATATCAATCTGTCTATCAATTTTTCTATCAATATGTATATTTATCAATCAAACAATCTATTAATCTATCTTTATGTCTATCTATGTGTCTATATATATGTCTGTGTGTGTGTGTGTGTGTGTGTGTGTGTGTGTGTGTGTATCTATCTATCTATTTTTTTATTTATTTATTTATCTATCAATTTATAAAACTATCTATCTATATATCTAAATATCTGTCTATCATTCTCTCTATCAAACTCTCTATCTATTTGTATGTCTATCTATCTATCTATTAGACTTGCTGCTATCTATCTAATAAATCTCTCTCTACCTTATTATCTATCTAGCTAATTGTCTGTCTGTCTATCTGTTTATATATCTTTATCTCTATGTGCCTATGTGCTTATCTATTTGTTTATCTTTCTATCTACCTATCTGTATGTCTTATTTGTCTATATATCAATATATCTATCTGTCTATCTTTTTGTCTATCTACCTATCTATCTTCCTATCTATCTATTTATCTATCAGTCTATCTATCTATCTATCTGCATATCTATCTATCTATCTGTCTGTCTATCTTTCTATTTATCAATCTTTCTTTCTATCTATTTATTTATCTGTCATAATATTTACATATATATCTATTTATCTATCTATATTTCTATTTGTCTTTCTATTTGTCAACCTTTCTATCTATCTATCTTTATTTATTTCATTCATTCATTCTTTCTTTCTTTCTATCCATCTTTCTATCTATCAATTTGTCTATAAATCTATCTTTCAATTAGATTATCAGTCTGTCTATTAATCTAATTATAAAACTGTCTATCAATCTTTATATCAATTTGTCTTTCTTTCTATCAATCTTTCTATGAATCTATCAATTTATATATCTATCTTTTTGTCTATCTATTTGTTTATCTATCTCTCTATCAATTTATATATCTTTCTTAATATCTATTTATGTATATATCTATCTATCTGACTATCTTTCTATTTGTCTTTCTATATGTCTCTCAATCTCTCTATCAAACTATATATCTATCTATCTGTCTATCTACCTATTTAACTATCTATCTATTTATCTGTCTGCCTGTCTATTTGTTTGTCTCTCTGGTTGTGGTCTATCTACCCAATCATTTGTTTACTTGATTGTCTATCTATCTGATTATATGTTTGTATATATGTCTTTCTATCTGTCTATCATTTTTCTATCCATTACTATATCTAATTGTCAATCTATCTTTGTATTTATCTATCTATCTATATATCTTTTAACTTATTTGTCTATCTATCTGTATATCTATTTTTCTATATATATGTCAATCTATTTGATTCTCTATTTATCTTTCTATCTATTTATTTATATATATGTCTATTTGTCTGTCTATCTATTTTTCTATCTATCTATTTTTCTATCTATCTGTCTGTCAATCTCTTTGTCTCTCTGTTTGTCTATCTATCTATTAATTTATCTGTCTATTTATCTATAAATATTTCTATCTATCTATCTTTTTATTTGTCTATATGTCTATCCATCTATCTATATATCTGTCTATTATCTATTTATTATCTATCTATCTGTCTATCAATTTGTCTATCAATATGTCCTTCAAACTATTTTCAATTTGTCTACCAATTTGTATATCAATTTGTCTATCAATCTTTCTTTCAATCTATCTATGAATTTATTTATTAATTTGTCTATCTATCTATCTATCACTATAAACAAAGCCCGGGTGGCTAGGTTAATTTTCTTAGCTATTATAAGAAATTTAGTTCCTAAGATATAATAGCGATGGAGTTAATATGTAAATTATCCCAAGCTAAAGTGTTCATCACAAAATATTAATGAAAAAAATATTTTCCTGGCAAATTTTTGAACAAAGAAAATTTACTAGCTAATTATATTTTTTCGTTGCTAATTTTTATCGTAATTAATAGTAATAATTAATATTTTTGACTGAATATATATAGAAAATTCCCTAGCTAAATTTGTTAGGGAAAAATCTCTACCTATTTTTCATTCAAAACATATACAATATTAAATTGAATAAAAACAAAAAGTAAAAGCTATTCAACATTTATTCTAATACAATACTTACATATTTAAAACAAAAACATAACATAGGTTATATATTCATTAAAAACTAAAAAATCATCCTCATCATTAGTTAGTGCATTTGTGCTAGCCTCTCTTACGTGGTATCTCTGTTGGAACATGGTATTCTATCTGTCACGTCAATGCCACTAACTATGACTCCATATAGGATATCTGGTGTTGCATTGCATTCTTAATTCTTTCATCTCATCATTTGCTTCTTTTATTTCCTACATTTCTTCCTTCTAAAGAATAATCTACTGATCTTTCTCTTTCATTTCTATCTCAATAAATACAAAACATTCATGTATTTCGATTATTTGCTATCCGACCACCTCATCCACCACTACTGTGATAGAGGAACTAGAAGCACATTGCTAAAACAAAAAGCAACTACCTTCGAGTCTATGGCATACACTCACTACTTCTTCTTACCTCCTATGGTCTCAAAATAGATATGATCATTTCAATTGGTTGAAGATCCATAGAACCCTAACTAGGTGAGAATCACTATCACACATACTTCCATTAGATCCTGTGTTAAAACATAATGAAATACTATGCTAGATATAAATAAAATAAATCATTATTTTGTTCATTCCACACAACTTTCCAAATTTATTATAGTATTCTAAAATTTTATTAATATAATAGATTCTTATAGAAATCATTTGAGATTTTTTGTCAACAAATTGCCCATCCACTTTCTTCACATGCATCATTCTGAAAATCTTATAAAAATTGGGATCTCAACCCAATTCTCCGGCCTAAAGTATGTATTTTTTAAGTCAAAAAATAAATATGTTAGAAAATTTTAGCTAAAATTGTAAAACTATGCAAAGATTTGAATTATTTGGACTATTAGGCCAATTTTTAAATATATACATGTTTTAAAGTTATAAATTGTACCAAATCTCAATCATGCTCAATGCTCGACTTTGACCCTCCTATGTGGCAAGACATTTCTGTACCTATTCTAGCTACCTTAATCCATCAATTTTTGCTGGATAACTCTAATTTTTGTTCTTCTGGCTTCTCCCAATACTAAAGCCATCTGGAATACTCATCATCGTGTATAAAATCAGGCCTATCTTTTAGAATCTTTAATTTATGGATAAAATCTGAGTACAGGTCAGCAACTTTGCTCTCCCATAATGACTTTATCTGTCCATCAAATTGAGGTGCCCATGTACACTGATTCTATATATAGAAAATTCATAGAAAAAACTATAATAATAACAAGGACATAATTCTTTTATTCTTGACTAATAAAAACATAATAGTTAACTAATTAGATAATTAATTTTCAATGCGTTTGTTTCTTTTTTTTTTACCTGAAAGATATAAAAGTTAGGCACTTTTGTTCATTCAAAACCTTTCTTCCACGAGAATGCTTTGGAATCTACCATTTTTTTGAAAGACTTTGTAATTATAGATGAACACTTATGAAATGGAATACAACTATAAAAATAAACAAATAACATTGAAAACAAGTAATTAATATCTATAAATAAAAACCACTAATAGGGACATCATAATATTTTATTAAAGTAATATTTATATATTACTTATACCTCTGATCCATAATCTCTATTACTAACTTAGCACTGCATACAGAGAAAGCCACATCAATTGATAATGTTGATGGTGATGTAAATGGGATAAAAACTGATGGTGTAAAATATGGTGTAGATGATGGTGATGGATCAAAAGTGAGTGCAAGAAGGATAATGGATGGTGTCCTATCTGATAAAGGTGATGGTAAAGAAGTCAATGATGGTGATGGTGATTGTGATGTTGAAGTCAAGATAGGGTGGGTATTAGATGATACTGACTATACAATAGGACAAAATACTAGATGAATCTCGTCCATGTCTGCATCCACCTCCACCTCCACCATGCCCACATCTTTTATTTACCATATACTATAGAAAATGTAAAATTTATAGAACAAATAATAGAGATATAATGAAAACATAAATTGATATTGTATGATGAACAACCATGCATTTTAAAATAATACATACCAATGGATTGCAACAAAATATAGAAAGTCTTAGAAACTATAATATTCTAATACAATTATAATAGTTTAATTATTGGTATCAATATCATCCTCTAATAGATATTTTGACATGTCATCAGATTCTGATCGAAGTTCTAACTTATCTTCAGATAGAAAATGATCAACTTCAATTTTTATTAGGCCACCATTTAAGTTAGATAAGTTTCTAAGATCTTCGTCTACATGCATATGTTCAATATTTTTTATGTCATCTTTTTGAAATGCTAGTGCAATAGCAAAGTTTGAACTTCTTTGTTGAGATATTTGTACTTCAAATTTTGATCAAGATTTGATTTTGAAAATGACCCATCTGTCACTCTTATCATGAGATGAACTCGGGTGTGTACAATAATATACTAGAGTAGCTTGAAATGCCATAATAAATGACTCATATTAATTAAATCTACATTTATGGATAACATCCACTAGCTTATAATCTGAATGAATCTTTGTACCCATATTTTGTGTAGGATCAAACCACTCACATTTTAATAATACAATCCTATTATTTTTGTGTCCGGGATACTACAACTCATTAACTTCTACTATTTGACCATAATAATCTATCTCATATGCACTATAACTTGAGCCTTTAATGCATACACCACTATTAATAGTTGCTTTAGAAGAAGCGTGCCCTATTGTGTGAAATTTATACCTTTTGACACAATACCCAAGATAGGTTGTCACATATCTAAATGGGCCTTTACTTAAATTCTGTGGGAATATGTTGGAATCTCTATTTGAAGGATCATTAGTCTATTTCATAAATTCAACAAATAATGTTAAAAAATATAAGATACTAAAAAATCAAATTATTTAAAAAATTAAGGTTCGATAATTCTCATATTTTTCTTGAAGTAATTCGCAAATTTTGTTTCTAGTATTGAATCGACCTCATGCGTATGAATGGTTGGTTGCCAATGTTTTAACTAGCTCAACATTAACAATGCACAAATATAAACAAAGGGAGAACAATGGATATCAATTTTTAATTATTCATATTCACGACAAAATTATCATATGATTAAACCTACAACCATTTTGTGTATACATGCTCAATATATGGTGTAACCTCCTCACAATTAGGTAAAATGTAGCTCCTAGTTACTTTGTACTGTGATCTATCATACATCATTTCATTACTCTTCCAAATACTTTCTAGGGTGTTTGAAGATATATAACTTGTGCTCTTCTACCATCACTTGACCTTCATCATTCTGAGACACATTTTGATTCTTTGTATTGACATGGTCCTCAAAATAATAAGAACAAAAAGATGATACTTCTTCTAATAAATATGCATTGCAAATGGAAGCTTCAACTGTTACCTTGTTTCTAACATTTAATTTCAACTTACGAAGATACCTACAACCATTATGTTTGGTTTCAATTAAATAAATTACAATATTAATTTATGATTGAAAGAATAAAACATAGCTACTTATATTTATTTATCTCTCAAAATGATACATCAGCTTGTATTTCACTAGCCCAGCTATTCTTGCTTCATATGCCAAATGGAGCGGAAAATGCTCCATGAGTCAAAAAAGCTCAGTTGGAATATCTAATCAAGCTTAAAAAGAATGAGCAGTATGTCATTCTTCAGTCTCACCATGTTATCTTTTTTGATTGTGGTTGTGGTTAGCTATTTGAAAAACAAATTATGTTTTGTAAGGACCTTCCAAACATTTAGGTTAAGTATTTCACAAAAAATAATTGGTATTAATCTCTATATAAATACATGATAGTCATAACTTTCTATTCCAAATAACTTAAGCTTGTTCATATCTACACATCTGCCCATATTTGACACATATCCATCAAGGAATTTCAAAATTTTAACCCATTATCATAATTTTTGTTTTGCCTTCTTATCAAGTGTGTAACAAGCTTTAGGAAGAGTTATTGAAATTTGATTTATGGTATTTCAATTTGTGTTCAAGTTAAATTTAATTATTTATTTTAATTTCTGCATCTCATTTTATAACAATTGTCAATGTCAAAATATGGCTTGTATGTGGAACCTTTGATAGACCAAAACGGCACACTAAATTAAATTTCATCTAAACTAGTAGGCTTTGAAAAATTATCATCAATACCTCGAGGAGGAGTAGATCAACTTGTGATCTCCCTTTAGCACTTAATTAAAAATTCTCTACCCATATTATTTTGGTAAATTGAAAGAAAATCTAAGCCAGATCTCTAACAGCTATATCTGACAATTCTCAAATATGAGACTTAGCTTACTTGGATCAAGTCACTTATCATCGCTCTAAGACTTTAAAAATATCACACATCTCATTATTATTCTTATATATACATTCAACACGAAGATTTCCTGAGTTATTACACATCTTAGTATTATTCTCACTAAAATACCTTTAAAATTCTTATAAAATCTAATAAATTAGAATTTATAAAATCACACACTTAAGTCATATAGAATAAATACACAAATAAAAAAATATAGCATACAATATACACACATAATTCTAACTACAAATATGTTTTTTAATCCTCTATATAAAAATTTTAAAATGATTATGATAACTTACATACTTAAAGCTCTCATATAAAACATAAAATAATTATAAAAAAAAGATAAATGATATAATAATAGAGAATTATTTTTATTTTCTTAAATATTGGATCATTTAAATCTCATAATGATTATAGTTTGCATATGTGTTTCAAAATTACATTTAAAATTAGATCATTTAAATCCCAATAGATATCTTGAAGCAATGGGTGATTTTATAATTTCTAAGACATACATAGAAGAATGTCCCACATCTTTTTTAAAATCACAAATTTCTGCAAAAGTCCCAAAACATATGTAGCTTGCCCCCACAAACCAAAATTTTTCAATTTATTTTGTTTTTCTGATATATGTCAGCACCTTATATGCATCCATGATATTTTCTTTTTTTTTCAGATATTCTTTTAAAAGTTCCATAAGAAACACACGCATGGAATCCACATATAAACCATTTATATTCTGAATTTGAATATTGAGGTTATGAGCATAGCCAAAACCACTGGTCCCTCAATATTAGTATGGAGCCACAAAAGATTACTTTTTTCATAAGTTAGTCTGTTAGTGAAGAAAATCATCATGAATGGTTCTCTCTAACATCCAGCATCCATGTCCAACAATTTTTTAAGTAAATTGAGTTATGTGCCAGAAACTCATTGATTTAAGAAACATATTAGCTCATTTATAATTTCCGTTCAAAATTTATATGGAAATGCCCCATTGAAGAAAGTAATGTAACATCTAAAAATGAAAGAAATAAGATGAGTTGATGATAAATAAAAATCTTTGGAACACGTTGAAATGTAAATACAATGTTCGCCAAACTACAATAGCATTTCATATTTTTTGAAGTATATTATGCATCTCAAAATAATAAAAAAAGAAAGATTGGAGACCTACCTTCCTCAATTAAGCTTCTCAGAGCACACAAGTCACCCATTATTGGTTCCCCTATCACCTATCAAAGTAACAAACAGCATCAAAGTAACAAGGAATATAAATATAATACTTACCCAAAATAAATTCTACAATATTTCAATCTACCATATTGCTGGTTCAACTAAGATTTACCCTCAATAAAACATTGAGACTAAATCTCATCGTAGTGATGTACATATGACCAGGAGAACACAATATCAAAAATAATAATGAAAATATAAACTTAACCCAAGATAATGATTCCTTGCCATCAGCTTGTTGAGGTATGTAAGTTCCATTCAAAGATACTCAACCCAAAGATTTGAATTTGACCAAATTCTTAAACCATTATGCATAAGAACCCTATTAGTTGTAGTATTTAAGTTATGATTAAATTTACAAGTTGCAGCATAAATCAAAACTTCAAGAACCATTGTATGAAATCGAATTGCTTGAGCTAGTAACTACATGAAATAAAATAAATGGATCACCTAAAGTGGACTAGAGCTCGATAATAAAAGTAACCTAATTTAGTTGAATCCAATGATAATAATATGTCTATGCTCAGAAATGTAAATATTTTACAGATTAATACAACAGTAAGATATACTGGCATGCTCTACAACTTGATTAATTCAAGTGAAATGGATCGATGAATAATACAAAAGATAGGGATGTTGATAAAAACATGAACATGTGTGAGAATGAAATAATCGATACCATGATAAGATTGGAATTGCAAATTTTTTGCATTAAAACCTTAAAAATTGATAAAAAAAGAAAAGAAGAACAATACCTTCTTCAATATCAATATTTTACATGAGACCTTTGTGGTGCTCGTATAAGTCGGTGTTCATGCTTACCAATGCGAAGATGGTTCAAAGAGATGAAGTTATGGAGATTATGAAGAGGGTTCCATTTGGATGAAGAAACAAGTGTGATTAATCAAGAATTCATGGTAGAAATAAAGTGGCTGATATATAGATGCACGAGTTGAGAGGGGAATGTTGGAGATGATATGGAAAAGCTATAGATTCTTACAGCCATGGTTGGGATGATTGTGTTCTAGTCTAGGTCTCGGCTATTCTATGCCATATGTTGCATTTTTCTGAAATCACATCGGATTTCTGAAATTGGATCGGATTTCTAAAATCACATTGGATTTTTGAAATCGGATCGGATTTCTGAAATCGCATCGGATTTCTAAAATCGCATCGGATTTCTGAAATCGCATCGGATTTCTAAAATCGCATCGGATTTCTGAAATCGCATCGGATTTATGAAATCGCATCTAATTTCTGAAATCGCATCGGATTTCTGAAATCGCATCGTATTTCTGAAAGTGCATCGGATTTCTGAAAGCGCATCGGATTTCTGAAAGCGCATCAGATTTCTGAAAGCACATCGGATTTATGAAATCGCATTGGATTTCTGAAATCGCATCGAATTTCTAAAATTGAATCAAATTTCTAACATCGCAACAGCAGTAACACTTCATATTTGGGTTGATAGAAAATATTAAATTTAGTGATGCCTTTTTTTTCTAGCTAATTAGCATGGGAAAATCCATCTCTAAATTTGTTGATATATTTTCATATTATTTTATTATAAAAATATATTATTTCATATAACATTAATTAAATTGTATAATTATATAACCATACAAAATTTATAATATTTCATATTTTTAATAATTAATGGATAAATCTATAATATTATTTCATAAATAAAAAAATATTATGAAATTATAAAAAAGTATTTCATATATATATATATGGTTATACATTTTTATGAATTTAATATATTTTTATGAATATAATATTAAATAAATTTGTAGGCAAAAAAATTCATTTTATTTGATATAATTTATAATTTATAAAAATCATAACATAACTTGAAGTGAGAAGAGATTATAAAAAAAGATATATTTATTATTTTAATAAGAACGGAATATAAAAAGCTAATATTAAAGATTTTACTCAAAGGTTTAATTCTTATAAATTTAAGTAGGGGCAAAAATAAAACTTGAATTCAAATCAATGTAGGGTGAGTTTGGTAGTTCTTTTCATAAATGTTTATAGGGCTAAAAATAATTTTAAGTGTTTTTAGGACAAAAAAATATCATTAGTAATATTTTTAAAAATTCATTTAAAACACTAAAAAAACATTTGAAGTGTTATTTTAATAAGCACCTCGAGAAATTTTTTTTATACATCATCAAACGTTTTTGGATATAATATAAGTGTCAAATGGGCGAGCTGCCCGGACCCGGCCCAAAGCCACGTTGTAGGGTCTTGCATCCGCCCATGTCGGGCGGACCCTCAATATGAATCATGCAATGATGTTCCAAGGGATTTTAGCCCATCTGTCATGCCAGGCCCGGCTTGGGTCCCTAGAATTTGGGAATGGCAGGGGGGACAACACGGTAACGCATGATCTAAAATGGCTCAACATGCCCGATGAGCAACCGTGACAAGGCGACGCACCCCCTAAAACCTTAATTTTTTTTAAAAAAGACCCACCCCGAGTCGAACTGACTTGACCAACCCTATTCAAACCATTCAAAGATGGGCAGATTCTAATCCACGGGCCGTGTCTGGCCCGAACCACCATGTCAGGCATGCCGTGACAAGCAGATAAAGCTAGCCTAGAGGGGCCTGAAAAAAAAGCGCAAGGCGAGCCCAGCCCTTTGACACCTCTAAGATGTAATTAAAATATCTATTTATTTATACTTAAATTTCAATTTATTTTATTTAAAATTTTGGAAAAATATGATTTTTTTTTTAAATTCAAATAATTCAATTTTTTTTGAAAATAATTTTTTAAAGATTCCTATAATCATAAAATTAGTTATTTTAAGTTTTATTAATATAAATATCTAGTTGTTTATTCATTAATTCACATTTTTTGTCAATATTTTTTATCATACAAATAATTATATTTGGTTTTTATAAATACAAATGTTTATGTATGTTCATTTATTAATTCAAATATTTTAATAAATGTTTATATTTATAGAATTAATTATTTAATATAGTTATTAATAAGTATATTTATATATCATAATTAAATAATTCAGATAATATTTTGTATAATTTTTTAAAATTTCTAAAATAAAAATTATTTATTTTAGTTTTTATTAATATAAATTTGTATTAGTATATAAATATTTTTTTAATTTTTATATATAATATCCTATTATTATAATTATATAAGAGAAGGTGTCTTTCAAAGATTCCTCATCCATTGACCATGACAGACCTTTAATATACAAAATTACATTAAATATTAAAACAAATAATATATATATATAAATAATTCAGTATAGATTAATGACAAAAATTATACTTGAGCTAAATAGTTAGGGAAGGATCCCTAGCAAAATGGATATATTTTTTGATAATTATAATTTAAGGACTAATCACTTGCTATTAATATATAATTATAAAAAAAATTTTCTAGATAACTAATTAGCTGGTGATTTTTTAAAACTAATTAGCTTGGGGTCTATCTATCTTTCAATATGTCTATCTATGTACTTATCTATGTGTCTATCTATGTGTCTAACTATGTGACTTTCTATTTATCTATCTATCTATCTATCTTTATATCTATCAATTTATCTATATGTTAATGTTATTGCTTATCGATCTATGTATATATCTGTCTATTTATTTGTTTATTGATTTGTATATCTTTCTGTCTATCTTTTTATCTTTCTAATTATGTATCAATCTATCTATCTATCTATCTATTAATCTATCAATCTGTTTATCTATTTATCCGTTAATCTATCTATCTATCTATTTATCTATCTATAGAATAGTATATCAATCTTTCTATCTATAAGTCTATCAATATATCAATCAATGTGTCTATCAATCAATCTAGTAATCTATCTATCCTTCTGCCTATATATCTATCTATCTATGGATCTATATGTGTATCTATCTATCTATCAATCTTTCTATCAATAAACATGTTAATCTATCTGTCTATCTATCAAACTATCTGTAATTCTATCTATATGTCTATCTATAAAACAATCAATCAAACAAACAAACAATCAATCTATCTATCTATCTATCTATCTTTATCATTATATCTAACTATCTATGAATCTATCTGTCTATCTATGTGTCTATATATTTATTTTTTATCAGTCTATCTATCTATCTTTCTATATATCTATAGGCCTCTCTATCTATCGATCTGGATACCTACTTGTATATCAATATGCCTATCTATCAATCTATCTACCAATCAATCTATCTATCTATTTATCTATATATCTATCTATCTATTTATCAATTTGTCTATCTTTCTATCTATTTATATGTTTATCTATCTATATATCTATATGTCTATATGTTTGTCCATCTTTCTATTTGTTTATCTATATATCTATCTATATTTCTATCTATAAGTCTTTCTATATATCTTTCTATCTAATTTTCTATCTATCTATTTGTCTATCTATATATCTATCTATTTATCTATTAGTCTATCTATCTGTATATCTATCTATGTATCTAATTTTCCATCTATTTGTCTATCTATTTATAAATTAATCTATCTATCTATATGTCTAACTAACTGTCTGTCTGTCTACTATTTATATGTTAGTCTTTCTACCTATCTATCTGATGGTTTATCTATCTATCTATATGTCTGTTTGTCTATCTATCTATATAACTATGTATCTATCTGTTTATCTTTCTAAATATCTAACTATTTAACTATCTATCTATCTATGTTTATGTCTATCTGTCTATCTATATATTTGTCTAGCTATCTATCTATCTATTTGTCTATTAATATCTTTATATATTAGTCTATCTATATGAATATCTATCTATCTATATATCTATCTATCTATCTATATATCTATCTACCTATCTATCTATTTATCTATCTGATTGTCTATATATCTATTTATTTGACTATATTTCTATCTATCTATCTATCAGTGTATATATTTTCCCATCTAACTGTCTATCTAAATATCTTTCTATTTGTTTATCTATTTGATGTTCTATTTGTCTATCTATCTATTTATCTACCAATCCACCTATCCTTATTTCTATCTATCTAATAATCTATTTATCTATATATATATATATATCTATTAGTCAGATAATCTATCTATCTATCTTTATATCAATCTATCAATCTATCTGTCTATCATTCTTTCTATCAATCTATCTATGTTTCTATCTATCTATCTATCTATCTATCTATCTTTTCTATCTGTCTATCTATTTGTATATCTATTTGTCTATCTATCTAAATATTTGTGAAACTATGTTAATATATTTGTCTATCTATTTATCAATCAATCTATCTAATAAGCCTAATAATCTAAATATCTATTTGTCTATCTATATATCTATATATATATATATATATCTATCTATCTATATATCTATATTTCTTTCTTTCAATCAATCTATCTATATATCTAAATATCCTATCTATATGTCTACCTATCAATATGTTTATCAATCAATCTATCGGTCATTTTATATGTCTATCTTTCAATCTCCTTATATATCTACATATTTGTCTATATATGTATCTATCTATCTATCTGGCTATCTATCTTTCTTTTTATTTATCTAACTAACTATCTATCTATCTATTAGTCTGTCTATTTATCTGTCAATCTATCTGTTTATCAATCTATGTATCCATTCATATTTCTATATGACTATCAAATTGTCTATCTATCTATCTGTCTGATTTTGTATCTATTTGTCTATTTATCTATCTATCTATCTATTTGTCTGACTGTCTATTTGTCTATTTGTTTGTTTATCTATTTCCCTGCTTTTCTTCCTACCTCATTACTTGAATGCTTGCCTATTTAAATATCTATATATCTATCTATATATCTATCATTTTATCTATTTGTTTATCTATATTTTTGTCTATCTATTTGTATATTTAACTATCTGCCTCTCTATCAATCTATTTGTCTATCTATTTGTCTATCTATATATATTTCTATTTGTTTATTTATTTATCTACCTATTTGTGTATCTTTCTGTCTATCTACTTGTTTATCTATCTATCTATCTGTATGTATGTATGTATGTATGTATGTATGTAAGTCTATCTATATATATATCAATCCATCGATCGTATATATATGTCTATCTATATGTCTATTTATCTATCTATCTTTTTATCTATCTGTATATCTATATGTTTATCTATCGATATATCTATCTTTTCATCTATGTATCTTTCAAATAATTTGTTGATATATCTATCTATCTATCTGTATTTCTATCTATCTATTTATATATCTATCTATCTGCCTATCGATCTATCTATCTATCTCTTTATTAATTTATCGATTAATCTATCTATCAATCTATATATTAATCTATCATTCAATCATTCTATCAATTTATCTATCTATCTATCTATATATCAATCTATATTTAAATCTATCTATTTAACTATTAATGTATTTGTATTTTTATTTGTCTATCTGTTTACCTATCTATCTGTCAATCTATATGTCTTGTTATCAGTCTATCTATCTATCTACCTACCTACCTACCTATCTATCTATTTATCTCTATATCCAATTTTCTATCTATCTATCTATATGTCTATATATCTATCTATCTTTGTATTTGTCAATCTTTCTATCAATATATCAGTCTATCTATCTATTTATCTATCTGTATATCTATCTGTCTATCTATATATGTATCTATCTATCTATTTATCTGTCTATCTATCTATTTATCTATCTATCTTTCTATTTGTCTATCTATATATCTATCTATATGTTTATTTATTTCTTAATCCTTCTATCTATATTTCGGTCTATATATCTAGCTATATTTCTATCTCTCTATTTCTCTATCTTTTTGATTATGTATCAGTCTATTTATGTGTATATCTATTTGACTTTCAATTTCTCTATCTACCATCTATCTATGTATCTATGTATCTATCTATATATCTATCTATATATCTATTTGTCTATCTATCTGTCTATTTATCTATCTATCTATCTTTATATATAACTATCAATCTATATATTTTTCTGTATGTCTATCTATCTATCTATCTTTCTATGTATCAATTATCTATCTATTTTGCTATCATTGTGTATATCAATCAGTCTATCAATATATCTATACATCAATCAATCTATCTATCTATCTATTTATCTATGTATTTGTCAATCAATTTTTCTATCAATCAATCTATCTATATATATATATATCTATCTATGTATCTATCTATCTATTTTTTGGTATATTCATCTGTCTATCTATGTGTATGTCTATTTATCTGCCTTTCTTTATGTCAATCTATCTATCACTATTTCTAACTGTCTATCGGTCTGTATAAATATATATATATATATATATATATATATCTTACTATCTATCTATCAATATATTTGCCTATCTATCTATCTATATATCTAACCATCTCTCTGTCTCTCTAACTATCTATGTACTTATATGTCTTTATATCTATCTATAAATCTATCTGTCTATTTATCTATCTATATCTGTATAACTTTCTATCTATCTATTTATTTATCTAACTAATTGTCTATATATATATCTATCTATCTATCATTCTATATTTCAATATATCTATCTATCTTTCTGTCTGTCTCTCTAATTATATATATATATATATATATATATATATATATATATATATATATATATATATCTTTTTATTTATCTATTTATCTATCTATCTATCTTTTTATCTATTGAACTATCTATCTATATTTTTATCTATATGTATATCAATTTGTTTATCTATCTATATATCTATTTATTTGTCTATCTATTTATCTTTCTATTTGTCTAACTATCTGTCTATCAATCAATATGCCTATCTATTTATCTGACTTTCTATAATTAGTCTATCTATATGTATATCTATCTAACAAATAATCTCTTGATCTATCTATCTATTTATCTGCTACCTATCTATTTATCTGCTACCTATCTATCTATTGATCTATCTATTTATCTGTCTATCAATCATTCAACCTATTTTTCTATCAACCTGTCTATCAATCTATCTATCAATAAATCTATCTTTCTGTCAATCATTATTTCTATAAGTTAGTCTATGTATGTTTTTATCTATCTATCCATAAATCTATATATCAATCTATCTATCTATTTCTGTATATATCTATCTAATAATTTTTCGATCTATTCATCTAATAATCTAACTTTCTATCTATCTAACTATCTATATGTATATCTATCTATCTAACTAGTTGTTTATCTATCTTTCTATCAATCTTTCTATTTATCTGTCTATAAATTTGTGTGTCAATTTGTCTATCTATCTATCAACCTAACAATCAATCTATCTATCAAACTATCAATTAATCTATCTATCAATCTGAAAATCAATTTGTCTATCAATTTTTTTATAAATATCTATCTATCTATATGTTTATCTATCTGTCTATCTATCTCTATTTCAATTTAAATATCTATATATCAATATATCAATCTCTTTATATGTATATTTATCTATCTACTTGTATATATATCTTTCTTTTTATCTGGTTATCTATCTATATTTCTATTTATCTATTTGTCTATCTGTCTATCTATAAGTCTCTCTATCATTTAATATATCTATCTATCTATCTATTTATTTGTCTATCTAGCTATCTATCTTTCTATTTATATATCTATCTAGCTATCTATTTATATTTGTATCTATCTATCATTATATATGTCTATTTATTTGTCTATTTATCTGTCTATATATCTATTTATCTATTTATCTAATAATCTATCAATCTATATGTCTATCACTCTATCTATCTGTCTATCACTCTATCTATCAGTCTATCTATCTGTTTGTCTATGAATCAAAAAATCCATTTATCATTAAATCAG
>JAREIK010001623.1:83355-135539 GCA_029783825.1 Sapria himalayana | reverse complement strand
TCTATCTACATATCTTCAGTCCATCAATTTGTTTATATATTTGTCTATCTTGAAGTCTATCTATCTATCTGTCAGTCTAGTATTCTGATTATATATCTATTTGTCTATTTATCTATCTATCAGTCAATCTATCTATCTCTCTAACTAACTATCTATCTATCTCTTAATCTTTCTATCTATCAATCTTTCTACTTATATATGTATGCATTTATATTTTAATCTATCTATCAATTTATCTATCTATCTATCTTTATGTCTATATATATGTCTTTCTATCTTTCTTTCTACCTATCTCTCTATCTATCTATCTATCTATTTGTCTGTCAATTTAACTATGTATCTTCTATCTATCATTCTTTCTATCTATATTTGTATGTATCTATCTATCTTTTTGTCTATATATATATATATATATATATATATATCTTTCTGTATATCACACTATGTATCTCTCAATCTATCAATCTATCTATATATGTGTCTATTTATCTGTCTCATTATATGTCTCTCAATCTATCTATCTATTTATCAATCTATATGTCTATCTATCTATCTATCAGTCTGTCTCTCTATATCTATATTTTTGTATCTATCTATCTAATTACCTTTCTTTTTAGCAATACATCTGTCTATCAATCTACATATACATATATATTTATGTATTATCCTTTTTATCTGTGTATCAATTTGTTTAACTTTCTATCAATATATATAAATATATATTTATCTTTCTATCTATTTATCTACCGATCTAACTATTAGTCTATCTAATTGTGTATCTCTCTTTCTATCTATCTATTTTTCAATAAACTATCTATCTGTATATTTATATGTCTATCAATCGATATATTTGTCTATCTTTTGATCTATCTATATGAATATCTATGTGTTAATCTATTTATATATCTATATATTTGTCTCCTTTATGCCTATTTATCAGTTTATCTAAATATTTATCTATCTATCTATCTCCTTATCCACCTATCAATATATATATATATATATCTATCTACATATCTATTTGTCAATCTATCTCTATATCTATTTTTCTATTTGTATATATATCTATTTATCTATCTATCTATTAATCTATCTGTCTATGTATTAGTTTATCTATCTAATTGTTTCTCCATCTTTTTATATGTATATAAATCTATCTGTATGTCTATCTATAAATTAATCTATATATATTTCTATGTATCTGTCTTTTATCTGTCTATATATCTATCAGAATATCTATCTATATATGTATCTAGCTATATATGTATATAAATCTATCTGTCTATCTATCTATAAATTAATTTATATATATTTCTATGTATCTGTCTTTTATCTGTCTATATATCTATCAGAATATCTATCTATATATGTATCTAGCTATCTGTCTTTCTATCTATCTATCTGTCTGTCTGTTTATCTATCTATGTGTCTATATATATGCTAATCTTTTCATCATATATCTGTATATCTATGTATCTATCTATCTATCTGTTTATTTGTCTATAAATCTGTCTATATATATGTCGATTAATCTGTGTATCATTCTATTTATCAATATGTCTATTAATCTTCTATCACTCTATATATCAATTTGTCTATGCATCTATCTATCTATCAATCTATATATCTATCTTTTTATATTTTTTTTATCAATCAATCAATCTGTATATTAATTAGTTTATCTATATATCTATTTCTCATTATTTCTATTTGTCTATCTGTCTATTTTTCTATCTATTTATCTATCAATCAATCTAAATGTCTATTTGTTTATCTATTTGTCTATACATCTATCTATCTATCTACATATCTTTCAGTCCATCAATTTGTTTATATATTTGTCTATCTTGAAGTCTATCTATCTATCTGTCAGTCTAGTATTCTGATTATATATCTATTTGTCTATTTATCTATCTATCAGTCAATCTATCTATCTCTCTAACTAACTATCTATCTATCTCTTAATCTTTCTATCTATCAATCTTTCTACTTATATATGTATGCATTTATATTTTAATCTATCTATCAATTTATCTATCTATCTATCTTTATGTCTATATATATGTCTTTCTATCTTTCTTTCTACCTATCTCTCTATCTATCTATCTATTTGTCTGTCAATTTAACTATGTATCTTCTATCTATCATTCTTTCTATCTATATTTGTATGTATCTATCTATCTTTTTGTCTATATATATATATATATATATATCTTTCTGTATATCACACTATGTATCTCTCAATCTATCAATCTATCTATATATATGTCTATTTATCTGTCTCATTATATGTCTCTCAATCTATCTATCTATTTATCAATCTATCTGTCTATCTATCTATCTGTCTGTCTCTCTATATCTATATTTTTGTATCTATCTATCTAACTACCTTTCTTTTTAGCAATACATCTGTCTATCAATCTACATATACATATATATTTATGTATTATCCTTTTTATCTGTGTATCAATTTGTTTAACTTTCTATCAATATATATAAAGATATATTTATCTTTCTATCTATTTATCTACCGATCTAACTATTAGTCTATCTAATTGTGTATCTCTCTTTCTATCTATCTATTTTTCAATAAATCTATCTATCTGTATATTTATATGTCTATCAATCGATATATTTGTCTATCTTTTGATCTATCTATATGAATATCTATGTGTAAATCTATCTATATATCTATATATTTGTCTCCTTTATGCCTATTTATCAGTTTATTTAAATATTTATCTATCTCCTTATACACCTATAAATATATATATATATATATATATATCAATCTATCTATCTACATATCTATTTGTCTATCTATCTCTATATATATTTTTCTATTCGTATATATATCTATTTATATATCTATCTATCTATCTATTAATCTATCTGTCTATGTATTAGTTTATCTATCTAATTGTTTCTCCATCTTTTTTATGTATATAAATCTATCTATCTGTCTGTCTATAAATTAATCTATATATATTTCTATGTATTTGCCTTTTATCTGTCTATATATCTATCAGAATATCTATCTTTATATGTATCTAGCTATCTGTCTTCTATCTATCTGTCTGTCTGTTTATCTATCTATGTGTCTATATATATGCTAAACTTTTCATCATATATCTGTATATCTATGTGTCTATCTATCTATATGTTTATCTGTCTATAAATCTATCTATATATATGTCTACTAATCTGTGTATCATTCTATTTATCAATATGTATATTAATCTTATATCACTCTATATATCAATCTGTCTATGCATCTGTCTATCTATCGATCTATATATCTATCTTTTTATATTTCTTTCTATCAATCAATCAATCTGTATATTAATTAGTTTATCTATATATCTATTTGTCATTATTTCTATTTGTCTATCTGTCTATTTTTCTATCTATTTATCTATCAATCAATCTAACTGCCTGTTTGTTTATCTATTTGTCTATATATAAATCTATCTATCTATCTACATATCTATTTGTCTATCAATTTGTTTATATATCTGTCTATCTATAAGTCTATTTATCTATCTGTTAGTCTATTATTCTGATTATATATCTATTTGACTATCTATCTATCAGTCAATCTATCTATCTCTCTAACTAACTAACTATCTATCTCTTAATCTTTCTATCTATAAATCTTTCTACTTATATATGTATGCATTTATATTTTAATCTATCTATCAATTTATCTATCTATCTATCTTTATGTCTATATATATGTCTTTCTATCTTTCTTTCTACCTATCTCTCTATCTATCTATCTATTTGTCTGTCAATTTAACTATGTATCTTCTATCTATCATTCTTTCTATCTATATTTGTATGTATCTATCTATCTTTTTGTCTATATATATATATATATATATATATATATATACCTTTCTATATATCACACTATGTATCTCTCAATCTATCAATCTGTCTATATATATGTCTATATATATGTCTATTTATCTGTCTATTTATCTATCTAATTATCTGTCTATATATAAGTCTATCTATCTTTCTATTTGTCTATCTATCTATCTAAATAAATATCTATCTTAAATCTATCAATATATCTAACTGTTTATCAATCTATCTATATATCTATATATCTATACATCTATCTATATATCTATATATCTATCTATCTATATATTTATCTATTTATCTATCTTTATATCTATCTATCTACCTATCTAACTATTAAACTATCAATCTATTTGTCTATCTATTTATTAATCTATTTATCTATCTTTCTTTATATCTATCTATGTGTGTGTGTGTGTGTGTGTGTGTGTGTGTGTGTATATATCTATCTATCTGTCTGTCTGACTCACTATTTGTCTTTCTATTTGTCGATCTATCTATTTATGAATCTATTTGTCTGTCTTTCTATCTATTTATCTATTTATCTATTTATCTATTTATCTATTTATCTATCTATCTATATATCTGTCTATCAATCAATCTACCAATGTATCTATCTAATAATATGTCAATCTATGTGTGTGTGTGTGTGTGTGTGTCTATCAACTTGTCTATCTTTATATCAAACTATCTTTCAATCTGTCTATCTATCTATCATTCATTCTATCAATACGTCTATTTTTCTATCTATCTATCTATCAATCAATTTATCTATCAATCTATCTATCTATCTGCCTATTTTTCTCTCTATCTAACTGGTATTCTATCTGTCTATTTATTTATTAATCTATATGTAATTTTATCCATTTATCTATCTATCTATATCTATCTATCTATATCTATCTACCTATCTATTCGTAAATCTATCTTTTTAATATTCTTTTTATCGACCTATCTAATAATCTGACTATCTTTCTAGCAATTAATGTATATATCTATCTATCTATATATTTATTTATTAATCAAACAATCTATCTATTTGTCTCACTAACTATCTGTCTATCAATCTGTAAATCAATCGTCTCTCAATTTGTCTGTAATTTTGTGCATGAATCTTTCTATCAATATATCGATCAATAAATTTATCAATCTATTTAAGAATCTCTCTATCTATTTGTTTTTCTATCTAACTATCTATTTATTTGAGTATCTATCTATATATCTATCTTTCTATCTATCTGTCTATCTATATATCTTACTATCTATCTATCTATGTATGTATATATCTATCTTTCTAACTCTCTATCTATCTATCGGTTTATATATCTATCTTAATTTAGCTGTCAATGTGTCTCTCTATCTATATGTCTATCTATTTTTCTATCTATCTGTCTATCTATCTATCTATCTATATGTCTATCAATCTTTCTATCTATATGTGTATCTACCATTTATCTTTCTCTGTATTTTTCTATTAATAATCAAATAATCTATCTAGGAATATAATTGTCTATCTATATGACTATCTATCTATCTACCTTTCTATTTGTTTGTCTAGCATTCAATCTACTTGTCTATCAATCTATCTATTTATCTATCTATCTTTATTTCTATCAATCTACATGTCTATCTATTTATCAATCTATTTGTATATCCATCTATATATATATATATCTATCTCTCTCTCTATCTATCTATGTTTATTTCTATCTATCTATCTCTATCTATCTATCCTTCTATCTATATGACTATCTACTATCTATTTATCTTTTTTTCAATCTTTCTTTCTATCTATCTTTCAATATTTCTCTCAATCTATATATGAATCTAATATCAATCAATCTTTACATCTGTCTATCCATCTATCTATCTTTTTGTGTATCTATCTATCTATTTATATATCTATATGTCTATATTTATGTCTATCTATCTAATTATATTTATTTCTATCTATCTGTCTATCTATTTATTTGTTTATCGGTCTATGTAAATATCTAAATATCTGTCTTTCTATCTATCTATCTATATGTCTTTCTATATGTCAATCTATCAGTCTATCAATCAATTAGACAATCTATATGTATATCTATCTATCTATCTATCTATCTATATTTCTATCAATATATCTATTTATCTATCCATCTATTCATCTATCTCTTTATATATTTATTTCTATCTCTTTATCTATCTATTTATCTTTTTATTAATTTGTCTATCTATCTTTCTATCATTATATTGATCAATCTATATATTAATCTATCTCTCAATCTCTGTATCCATCTTTTATTCTTTCTTTCTATCAATCAATCTATTAATCTATCTATATATTTATCTATCTATCTAGCTATATATCTGTCTGTCTGTCTATCATCTCTCTAACTATGCTAAGCTAGATTCTCATAGCGAGGCGCTTCAAGTTAGCGAAGAGCTTTAGTAGCATCGAAGCCCTATGTGCTATAATGTTGAGCCAAGGATGCTTCACCTTATCTTTATCTATCTATCTGTCTGTTTTTCAGTCTTTCTATCAGTCTATCTATCTATGTCTCACTCTATCTATCTATCCGTCTATATATTTGTCTATCTTTTAATCTATCTATCTATCCATCTATCTATCTGTATATCTATCTATATGTTTATCTATCATTCTATCTATCTATCTTTCTATTTATCTATATATCTTTCTATCTATCTCTCCATATATTTATCTATATATCTTTCTATGTACTTTTCTATTTATATATTTATCTATCTATATATTTATCTGTCTATCTATATATCTATATATCTATCAATTTGTCTATTTATCTATCTGTCTGTTTATTTATCAAGTTGTCTATCTATTTGTCTATGTATCTGTCTATCTATCAATCAATTTTCTGTTTATCTATCTGTTAGTCTAATTGTCTATCTGTAATCTATCTATCAGTCTATCTAACTAACTATCTATCTATCTATATGTCTATCTATCTTTATATATATCTATATATCTTTCTATCTGTCTATCTATGTATCAATCTATTTATGAATTTGTCTATCTATCTATCTCTTTAACTTTTTATCTATATGTCTATATTTCTGTCTATCTATCTATCTCCTTTTCTATCTATTTATCTATCTATTTGTATATCTATTTATCTGTTTATCTATATATCTATCTATCTTTTTGTATATCGATGTGTCTATCTATCTATATATTACTACAATAAATCCCAAACAACTAAGGACAATTTCCTAGCCACTCGGGGTTTTCTTTTGCTAAATTGCATATAGCAACGGATTAACAATGGAAGCTTTCCCAATCTAAAGTACTCGTCGCTATAAATTAGCAAGGGAAAGTTTTCCTATCTAAAAAATTTTAGCGATGAAAATATTCCAAGCTAAAATAATAATTTTCCTACCTAAATTAGCAAGCTAAATGGTAGTTTTCGTCGCTAAATGGATATAGTACTGTAATCTTTCCCAATCTAGTGTGCTCATCGCTAAAAATTAGAGAGGGAAATAGTCCATAGCAAAAAAATGTTAGCAACAAAAAAATCCCTAGCTAAAATATTAATTTTCCTATCTAAATTAGTAAGGGAAAATCTCTAGCTAAATTAGCAAGAGAAAATTCCACGGCTATTTTCATTTCAAAACTGTTTTCAAAAATTTATTTTTTTTAAAAAAAATTAATTAAATAATTTAATATTTTATATTAAATTGAATAAAAATAGAAACTATAAACAATAATTTATAATTAACAATAAATAAAATTATATAATAAATTATTCTGATTCAATATTTTACATAATTCAAACAAAATATAACAAAAATTTATTGCATCTTATTCATCAATGTATCTACCAACAATGCATAAAGTATAATCTATCCGTGCATTGACATTGCTTTCTTTCTCTATGCTCTTCTGAACACCAACTTTTTGCTGTGACAAAGCTATCCAAGTCGTTATGCATCTTGTCTAGTGAAAAATCCCTTCACTTATACAAGCTTCGTATGGCGAACAATGCAGTACTAGGACTATATTAAATTTAAATAGTCAATCAAATCAAAATAAATAAATAAATAAAGTTATGTTTTCATAAATATATAATACTACAGTATATTTGTACATATATACTATAGTGTATATGTACATATATACTAGCATTTTCACTCGTAAAATGTATTCCTGAAGTATATCTAAATATATACTACACTATTATATATACAATTATACTCAGTATATATGTACATATATACTACAGTTTTATATGTACATATATACTCAGTATATATGTATATATATAATGAGTAGATATGTACTCAGTATATATTTAAATATAATACTACAAAATTATATGTTCTTATATACTGAGTATAAATGTACATATACTATAGTATTATATGTACATTTAAACTGAGTATATATGTACATATACAACATTATTATATGTACATATATATTAAGTATATATGTACATATAATACTACAGAATTATAAGTTCTTATATATTGAGTACATATGTACATATACTGTAGTATATTTGTAGATATACTAAGTATATAAGTACATATATGCTATAGTATTATATGTACATATATACGTACATATATACTTCAGTATATACATATATATATTTTGTTGTATATGTGCATATATACTATAGTAGATCTACACACACACACACACATATACTACAGTATAAATATATACTGTAGTATATACTACAAGAAAACCTGAAATAAACAACGAAAAAATTACAAAAAAATGCAATGCACAGGAGGACGTAGATCTGCACGAAATAAGAGTGAAAAACAAACCTGCATTTGTGTGGGACCAGAATTTTTTTGTCCATCCCACAGCTTCAAAAGCTAAGGTGTTGTTCCTATCACAAAGTGGACAAGCCAAACCTTTTACATACATATTATAAACTAAAACTCTACCCAAAATATTTGGGTGCACAAACATATTTACAGATATATAAAAAGAGTAATTATAGACATGAACAAACACAAATCTAAGTTGATAGTCATACAACTTCAAAAAATATTTAAAAGATGTCCAACACTGATGTTTAGAGAGAAAGAGACTGCAAAAAACAAAATGTTTCAGGAATAATGAAGATATTAGAACTCGACCTCCTTTTGATCCGGCTGAAATCAATAAAGATGGGACCCATGCATAGGACGGACCATGACAATGTCTGAAGGCTTTGAATCAGAATTTTTTCGTGCATCTTACATCAAATGTATTGCAAAGATTCATTATTAGGTTAATCGGCAAAGAAAAGAACAAAATTAGAATAAAAATAAATGATACCTCAAATGATGAACCACTTGTAAGCCCCCCAAGGTTTTCTTAGCCTATAGTGCATTATTCAAGAAAGATATATATTTTACAAGTATATCATTAGCTACTCAAGTAACTATAGGTATTTCATAATCTCAGATATTGATTCTCTAATCCTATGAAATACATTGCTTGTGGATGCATAGATATGGTAATGCTCCAGTAAAGCTATTGAAGGGAAAGGAGTAATCTACTTTACATTACCACTATTAGTTTCTCATGTTCATATGTTTGCTTTTGTACAATTCCTCTTCCTCTATTTTTTTTTGTGTGTGTGTGTGTGTGTGTGTGTGTGTGTGTGTGTGGAAATGTTCTAGATATTTATATATGCTAGCCTATTGTGAGAGTTAACATGTTTTTATGAATTTAGACAAGTGGTATGGGTTCATTGGTGGAAATTTCAAGTTTGATGCTAAAAGGTGTTATTATTCCTTTTTTCCTTTTGTAAACATATCTGTGATTTGAGTGAAACATCTACGCAATCCTATATTGTACGTAATATGTAGCATATTTGTTGCATTTATTATCTTGTGATAAGGTGTGGGAAAAAAGCTGTAAATATTAGTTACACAAATATAAATCCATATTAAATATTTTATAATATTTTTTCTCATCATTTAAATCAAATGATAACTTGTTTTATTGTTATTAATATCATGTATTGTAGCAATCACAAATATTATTGGCTCATAAAATATTTCATTTTGGGCCTTTGTATTCCCCACCATATGTGCTTTGGTATATTAATCATAAAATATTTACAAAAAAAATAACTCATTTTCATGTTTAGTAAAAAATGTTTAAAAATAAAATATTTCTATTTTAGTATTCTATAAATGTTCCGTAGATTTATTGTCACTATATACATATAAAGTGAAAATTTATATATATAGCATATTTGTATGTATGTATATGTGTGTGTGTGTGTGTGTGTGTCTGTAAGTATTTAGCATATATGTATGTATGTATGTGTGTGTGTGTGTGTATTTATAGTACATACACACACACACACACACACACACACACACACACACACACATATATATATATATATGTATGTATAAATATATATATATGTATATATCTATGTGTATACATGTGTATGTATGTATGTATGTATGTATGTGTATATATATATGTATGTATATAAGTATATTTATGCATGTATGTATATATATATATGTGTGTATGTATGTGCATATATATATGTGTCTGTGTGTGTTTGTATGCATATGTTTGAATATTTTTTAAAAACATTATAGTTTTCAACCTGAAACACACACAGACACACACAGACACACACACACACGTAAACTATCCTCAAAACCTTAGTGGTTTTTATATACTTTAACACCATTTGTGTTTTTTTGATTATATGTACTAAAGAGGAAAATATATTTCCAGTATAAACTATCATGAACTTGAATTTTTAATTTTGTTTCTAGACAGAAAATTATAAGAGAGATAATTTTCATTTCGAAATTTTAATTTTCAAAAATATGAGAAATTGTGTTTTTTATGAATATTTTATAATTAGTTTATTAAAACAGCTAGTATATGCAGTTAAAATAGTTATATATAGTTAAACATATATATATATATATATATTGATACGAGTGGGTATATGTGGGTATACATAAATGTATATAAAGTTATAAACAAATATATAGATTTACATATATCTATACATAGTTATAAATATAGTTATATTTAATTATATATAGTTTTATATAGTAATAAAAATATTTATATATAGTTATGCACATATAGTTAAACATAATATTCTATGTTGTTATACATGTAAGTATAAAACTAGTTACATGTTATACATATAGTTACACATTTAGTTAAACTTATATTTATACATGTAGGTATATATATTTTTTCATTTAATTTTATATATTTTTACATATAGTTATGTATATGTATAGATATAGTAAAATACATTTTTATATAGTAATATATAAAAATGTATATTAAATATATGTTGTAAATAATATATATAAATTATTGATATATAAATATATTTACAAATATATAGATGTACATCTATGTATACATAGTTACAAATATAGTTATATTTAATTATATAAAGTTTTATATAGTTATACAAATATTTATATATAGTTATGCACATATAGTTAAACATAATGTTGTATGTTGTTATACATGTAATTATAAATATAGTTACAAGTGGTTATACATTTAGTTACACATTTAGTTAAACTTATATTTATACATGTAGGTATATATATTTTTCATTTAATTTTATATATTTATACATATAGTTATGTATAGGTATAGATATAGTAAAATACATTTTTATATATTAATATATAAAAATGTATATTAAATATATGTTGTAAATAATTTATAAAAATTATTGATATTTAAATATATTTAAATACATGTAGTTTGTTTAAGTAGTTTTTGAAGGTAATATCAAAACATCTGAAGCAAATCAATTTCATGCTACGTGTTTCAAGATATGCATCTCATAAATCAAATTGTTAAAAAAATGATATGGTATAATTTGATAATTAAAAAAATAATGATTGAAAAAAATTAAAATGTTAATAGTCTACCACATAATTTTGATATATTCAACATGGAATATAATTTGATATATTTTAGATGTCTTTTCATGTTTTAAAAAATCATACCTAGAAAAAATAAAAGTAATATTCTAAATGTATTTTTATTAAAATATAATATAATGATCATAAAAAAAGCAAGCATCATGAAATGTTAATCAACATTATCAAATATCATGTTAATAGGATAGTATAAGAAATAACTAATAATGATATTAAACATCATTATAAAAAATTGTAAAAATCATTCAAAATTATCAAAACATGAAATAACATATTTTCAAATAAATCTTAAAATATCATTAAATGCATAAAAATCCATCAATAATATTTAATTAATTGTATCAAAGAGTGAACACTAAATTTGAGCAAAAAAATATATAAGATAGATTGATAATTAGATAGACAGATAGATTGATTGATTGATAGATTGATAGATATAAAGGTTGTCTATCTATTTGTTTGTCTATCTTTTTGTGTATTTGTCCATCTATCTTCCTATTTATCTTTATATTTTTCTCTCTATCTATTTTCCTATCTAAGTGTTAGTCTATCTATCTGACTATGTATATGTCTATCTATCTATATATCTATCTATCTTTATGTCTATTATATATCTATCTATATATTTATCAGTTTATGTATTTTTCTATCTCTATGTCAATTTATCTATCAGTTTATATATCTCTTTATCTATCTGTCTGCCTGTCTATCTATCTATATGTATAATAATCTATCTATCTTTTTATCTATCTATTTCTATCTTTATATCTATCTATCTTCGTATTTTTCTATCTATCTATCCGTGTAATAATCTATGTATCTTTCTATATATAAATTTGTCTATCTATCTGTGTAACTATCTATGTGTCATCTTATATATAAATCTATCTATCAATCTGTATATTAATCTATCAATCAATCTGTCTATCAATATTTCTATCAATATTTCTATCAATTTTTTTATTAATCTAACTATCAATCTATCTATTTTTATATCTATCAAGCTTTCTAACTATTTGCCTATCTATCTGTTTATCTTTTTATCTATCTATCTTTGTATGTATCTAATTATCTTTCTATCTATTTATCTATTTGACTATTCCATATGTTTTTCTATTTATCTATTTATCTATCTATCATTCTCTCTATTAATCTATCTATTAATCAGTCTATCAATTTAACTATCTATTTTTATATGTGTTTATCTATCTATCTTTCTTTCTTTCTTTCTTTATATTTGTCTATCTATCTGTCTATCTATCTGTTTATCAATATCTATATATATTTATATATCTATCTTTCTATCAATCAATTTATTTAACTATCTATCAATCTATTTATCTTTTTATCTTTCTATCTATTTATTTGTCTATTTGTCTATCCGTCTCTCTATCCATCTATCTATTTATCTATCTATCTATGTGTAAATGTTTGTTTCTATCTATCTGTCTAGGTTTCTATATTTTTTTATCTATATTTGTCTATTTATCTATATATCTTTTTATTTGTCTATTAATATATTTGTCTAAATGTTAATATGTCTATATATTTATCCTAGTAACTTTTGAACAATATATATTTCTATTTATTTATGTGCCTAACTATCTAACTTTCTTTCTATTGATTAGACTATTAATCAATCAATCATTCTGTCTATCTATATATATTTTTATAAATAAACCAATTTATGTGTTTATCTATCTATCTTTCTACTCTCTTTTTATCTATTTCTTTATCTATCTATCTATCTGTATATCTGTCTATATATCTAGCTATCTATCTATCTTTTAGTCTATTTGTCTTTTTGTTTATCTATCTATATATCTGCCTATTTTTCTATCCATCTATCTATATATCTGTATATCTATCTTTTTCAATATCTACTATCTTTCTATTTGTCTATATATCTATCTGTCTTTCTGCCTATCTATATATTTGTATATGTATCTATCCATCTATGTATATAATATTCTATTTGTCTTACTATTTATATGTCTTTCTATTATTCTATCTATCTTATGTATCTATCTTTCTATCTATGTATCTATCTGTCTAACTAGAAAACTATGTATTTATTTTGATATCTATTTATCTATTTGTCTAACTATCTAACTATCTATATATTTATATGCTTATCTATCTATTTTTTGATCTATCTATCTCACTATCTTTTTAATTATCTTTCTATCTATTAGTCTATATATATATATCTATCTATCTAATTATTAATCTAAATATTTGTTTATTTCTATATATTTATAAATATTCTAATCTATCTCGATATCTATTAATTTATCTATCTAGCTATCTGTTTATCTATCTAACTATCTAACTATCTATCTATACATCTATATTTATTTATAACTATCTACCAATCTGCTTATCTATTTATGTGTCTATCTTTATATCTAAATAACTATCTTTCTATCTATATCTCTATGTGTCTATTTGTATATTTGTTTATTTTCTTATCTTCCATCTATCGATCTATCTATTTATCTATCTGTATATCTATCTATCTATTTATATATTTATCTGTTTAACTATCTATCTATTTATCTATCAAATATTCTATCTATTTATCTATCAATATAAGTGTGTATCTATTTATCTGTCTATATTCTTATCTCCCTATCTTTTTTATATGTCTATCTATCTATCTATCTATCTAAATATTTGTCTATCTATCTATGTATATATTTATCTATCTATATGACTATTTGTCTATTTATCTATTTGTCTATCTATCTATCTATCTGACTATTTTTCTATCTATTTGTCATTCTGATCTATCTATATGTTTGTTTATGTAAATATTTATCTATTTGTCTATTGTCTATATGTCTATTTGTTAATCTATCTATCTATATATCTATTTATCTATCTGATAGGATAATTATCAATTTATTTATTTATATATCTATCTATTTGGTTAACTGTCTAACTATCGATCTATATTTTTTTTTTATCTATCTCACTATCTATTTATTTATCTATCTTTCTAACAATATAATTGTCATTCTTTCTATCAGTCTATCTATCTATCTGCTTTTTTAAATATATCTATCTATGTATCTATATATGTTCCTCTCTATATACTTACCTATCAATTTATTTATCTATCTAGCAATCTATCTATCCATCTGTATATTTAAATATCTATCTATCTATCTAATTATCTAACTAACTATCTATCTATCTATATATCTATATATCTATTTAAGTATCTATCTATCTATATGGCTATATCTTTATCTATTTATCTATATGTTTACATATATTCTTATCTATCAATTAATCTAACTATATATCTATATAACTATTTGTCTGTCTCTCTATCTTTTTTTCTATCTATCTTTTTATCTATCTATCTATCTATATATGTGTGTATCTATTTATATGTCTATGTGCCTATCTCTCTATTCCTTATCTATATATTTCTCTATTTATATATCTAACTATTTGTCTATCTATCTATCTATCTATATATCTGAATATTTGTCTATTTATCTAACTATCATTCTATCTATCTATCTATCTATTTGTTTATATTTACATCTATTTATTTCTTTATTTGCTATAAATCATTCTACAAAAAGTTTTATTTGTCTCCCTATCTATTTGTCTCACGTTGTATCTATCTGTCTGTCTATGACTATGTGTCTATGTTTCTAAGTATCTATGTGTCTATGTTTCTAAGTATCTATGTGTCTATGTGTTAATGTATCTATTTCTTTATCTTTATATGTATCTTTATGCCTATATATATATATATATGTCTATCTATCTTTATATCTGCCTATCTATATATCTATCTACCTATCTATTTATTTTTTTTATTTGTCTATCTATCTATGTCTATATTTATCTTTTTGTCTACTTGTCTATTTGTAAATTTATTTATTTTTATATCTGTCTATCTGTTTATCTATCTATCTATCTATTTATCTTTTTGTTTTTTTATCTATATTTGTATATATCTATCTATTTATGTTTCTGTCTATCTCTCAATTTCTATATATATATATATCTATCGATCTATTTATTTTTCTCACTATCTCTTTATTCATCTATTAGACTATCAATCTATCTATTTATCTATCTAATTATATGTCTATCTATCTATATATCTCTATGTCTATCTTTTAATTTATAAGGCTATTAGTTTATGTGTCTATCTAGCTATTTGTCTATCAATCGATAAATCTATATATATGTCTAACTGTCTATCTATATATTTATCTACTTTCTATATATCGATTTATAAATTTGTCTAATTTTCGATCTATTTATTTCTCTATCAACTATCTTTATATTTGACTATCTATCTATCTATTTATATGTCTATTTGTATATCTATCTATATAACTATATATTTATAATCTATGTTTCTATGTATCTTTCTATATGTCTATCTGTCTATCTATATATTTGTGTATATATCTATCTATCAATTTCTTAATCTATCTATCTATCTGTCTCTATTTATATGTGTATTTGTCAATTTCTATATATATATATATATATATATATGTGTGTGTGTGTGTGTGTGTGTGTGTGTGTGCATATTTGTCTTTCTATGTATCTATCTATCTATCTATTTATTTATTTACCATTCTTTCTATCTATCTATCTATTTATTTATTTGTCATTCCATCTAGTTGTTTATCTGTCAATCTGTCTATTTGTTGATATATATATTTTCTATTTGTCAATTTTCCTATCTCTTCATCTATCTATTTGTCCGTCTATTTGTCTGTGTGCCTATCTATCTATATATCTACTTGTCTATCTATTTGTCTATCTATATATCTAACTGTCTGTCTATCTATCTATCTATTTGTCTATTTTTTTTATCCATCTATCTATTTGTCTATCTATCTTTCTATTCATCTATTTCTTTATCTACTTATTTGTCTATCTCTCTATCTATCTATCTATCGATCTATTTAACTATCTATCTTTATCACAATCTTTCTCTCTCTATCCATCTTTCTATTTATCTATCTATCTTTTTATTTGTCAATCTATCAATATGTCTATCAATTCTATATGTTTATTTGTTATTCTATCTATTTATCTATCTGTATATCTATCTATTTCTCTATATTTCTATCTATTTAGCTATCTATCTATATATCTGTTTATCTGTCTAATTGTTTATTTATCTATAAATATTTTTTTTAATTTGTCTTTTTGTTTATCTATCTATATGTATATCTATCTATCTCTCTATTAGTCAAACTATCTATATATCTATCTATATTTATAATAGTCTACTTGTCTATCTATCTATTTATCGATCTGTCTCTCTATCTATTTTTCTATCTATCTGTGTATCTTTCTATATATCTATCTTTCTACCTCTATGTCTATTTGTCTATATATTTATATGTAATCTTTTTATTTGTCTATCTATCTATTGATTTGACTATCCGTATATTTGTCTATATGTCTTTTTATCGATCTATCTATCTATCTATCTAGATATCTATCTGTATATCTATTGATCTTTCTATCCAAATTTATTTTTGACTTTTTGTGTATATTATATATATATATATATCTATTTATCTATCTATATGTTTATTTATCAATCAATCTTTTTGTTAATCTATCTATCTATCAATATATCTATAATTATATTTATCTATCTCTCTACCTTTCTAATTTTCTTTTTGTCTATCAGTCTATTAATCAATCTATCTAAATATCTATATAACCATCAATATATCTATCTACTTATCTATAAATTTTTCTTTTTGTCTATTTGTCAATCTGTTTATCTGTCTATCTGTCTATCTATCATCTATCTCTTTATCTATCTATATATCTTTTTTTATGTCTATTAGTTAATCTTTCTATCTATCTTTCTATTTGACTATCTATCTGCCTATCTATCTATATATCTATCTATTTGTCTATTTGTTTATATATCTATCTATCTATTAGTGTATCTTTTTGATATATATATATACATATATATATATGTATGTATGTATGTATACATAAATGTAAATATATATATTTGTTTATAACTTTGTAAATATTTTTGTATAACTACATATAATGACTTGTATGAATATATATATATATATGTTTAACTATATATAAATATTTATAACTATATATACTATATGTATAATAACATCTACCTTGTATAATTGTATTTTACTATATGTATAACTATAAATTAAACAAGAAACATGGTTGAGAAAGATGATGGTTGTTCTAAATGAATAAGTTTGTCAATATATGACCATTCAATGTGACAAGTCAATAATTACTTTTGTATGTGATATTTAAAGATAAATACATAAATATTTTAATTACATCCAAAATTTTTTGAATGGTTATAAAAATATATATCCATGTGCTTATTAAAAGAATACTTCAAGTATTTTTTTTCGGATTTCGATTGAGTTATTTTAAATATTACTAATGATATATTTTTGTCATAAAAATATTTAAAATTATTTTTAGCCTATAAACACTCAATTTTATAAGAATAATAACATTGATTAATATTTTTAATATTAGTTTTTTATATTTCGCTCTTATTAAAATAATAAATATATTTTTTTATGATCTTATTCTCACTTTAATTTATTTTATGAATTTTATAATTTATAAATTATATCAAATATTATTAATTTTAATGTCTATTAATGTATTTTATATTATATTCATAAATACATATTGAATTCATAAAAATTTATAACCATATATATATATATATATGAAATACTTTTTTATAATTTCATATTATTATTTTTATTTGTTAAATAATATTATACATTTATCCATAAATTATAAAAAAATATGAGATATTATAAATTTTGTATGGTTATACATTTATACAATTTTTTTTGGGTTTTATGAAATAATATGTTTTTTTAATAAATGAAATAATATGAATATTTGATTACAAATTAATAGTCGTAATGGTTATTAGTAATATTATTTTTTTTTTTCTCCATTGTTATAACAATAAATAAATTTATTTATTTCTGAAATTTATTTCATCAATTTATAAATAATATTACAAAAAATAACCATAAAAAATTCATAAACTATTAACCATAAATTTATTTATTTATATAATAAAATAATTAATTGTTAAATATAAAATTTGGTGTTCTACCTGAGGAGTTTTTGGAGGAGGAATTAGGATCACTTATTGATGAGCATGAGGTTTGTGATATTGCTTATGTTTTGCTGGGTGTCATGTTCTATACTTTATCAAATGATACGTTATTCTATTGATAGCTTTTTGCATGAGGAATTAGCATGCCTTACACATTGTGGCTTGACTGGCATACACAAGCACACTTCGAGAGTGAACCATAGGAATTAACATTTATTTTGAAAAAAAGAAAAAAGACTAGTGATGAAGATGGTATCACTCCGAAAACATTGTTGGTGGTGGTAATAATAATCTACTACCTCTAATTTCATAGTACTATCTGAGCCACATATATGATCTACACACACACACACACACACAACATGTTGCTTATTTGGTTGCATTTAGGTGTGTGACAGCCTATATCAAATGTCTAAGCTATATAAATTTATGGGGGAGAAAATGACCAATTCCAAGCACAGCATTCTGGAGACTCTTCATTCAAGACCATTAATTTATGTGTGTGACAGTTGTTCATGAGATTCCCTCTTACCATAGCTATATTGATATCATGTGCAAATTGTCTCTGGTAGTTCTACCATCCAAAGCCACTAATGTTGTATGTACTCAGTGAAGAAGTAAGCATTCAATTGATGCTGGGCTATGATGAAAAATTGATATTTTTTTTTCTTTTTCACTTCCTAAGGTTTTCAGGGTTTTTCTTTGGTGGAGCGATGAACTAAAATCTGGGCGTCTGAGCTATGATGATATTATTCACATCAAAGATCTTTTTGTTAGACTAGACTGCACGGTGTTACCGATTGATTATGCATGATAAGTGGGTCTCACTGCATTTGTCCTTTGGTTTGGTTTGTTGGGATGATAATAAAAGCTATGGCAAAGGTTTGAGGATCTAGAAAATGTCTGGTTCCTCTCTTTTGGAAGTTTCCACAAGGATGAGAATGACATGCTTTAGGCCAAGGTGTCTCTTCTCATGCAAACTTTGGGAATTCCCTTGCTTTCTGAGGTTGGTACTCATATTCCCTCTAACTAGATTTTTCCTCTTTGTCTTGCATCGAGATCTAGAAATTATATGAGAACAATTTCTACCCTACTTACTTAATCAATATTTATCTAACAAAAATTAATGTTGACAAATTTGCATCTACAAAGGCATTTCGTAGTGGTGTTCACACTTGAGATAATCCAATCCAAAAGAAACAACAAAAAAATAATTGAACAAAACACCATTGCCTCCATATTTGTAGTAGAAGGTAAAAAATGCAATACTTGCTTCACATAATTTTTTTGATCATTCTGTCTATGTGTCATTCTGTCTATCAATAAATTTTGTTATTTATATGTATATCTCTTTTCTTTCTATCTGTCTATCTATCTGACTATCTATTTGTCTATATATCAGTCTATATATCTATCAATCAATATATCTATCTTTCTATTTATCTATCTGTTTATCTATCTATTTATCTATGTATCTATCATTCAATTAATCAATCAATCTATCTATCTAAGTATTTGTCTATCTATATTTGTCTATATATGTGTATAAATATCTTCTATATATTGGTCGATATATTTGTCTATCTATCTATATATTTATCTATCTATCTGTCTATCTATATATTTATATCTAGTTGTCTATCTATTTGTCTATTAATCTATTTATCTATCTCTCTATATGTGTATGTGTCTATCTAACTATCAATCTATTAATATACCTATCTATTTCTATATCTATCTATCTAAAATTCTATCTATTTATATATTTATCTATCTATCATTCTATCTGTCTTTATATCTATTTATGAATCAATCAATTAATATATCTATCTATGAATCTCTCAATAAACTATCAATTAAACTGTCTAACAATCTATCTATCAATATGTCTATCCAAATTATCCATCAATATGTCTATCTATCTATCTATATGTTTGTCTATATATCTATCAATCATTTTGACTATCTATCTATTTGTCTATCTATCTATTTGTCTATCAGTCTATTTATATATACTAAATCAAAGTGTCTATCTCTCTATCTGTCTATCTTTCTATCTGTTTATAAATCTATATGTGTATCTGTCTGTCTCTTGGTCTATGTGTCTAACAGTCTATCTATTTGTCTGTATATCTATCTATCTATATATCTATGTGTCTATCTATCATCTATCTATCTCTCTATCTATAAATCTATCTATCTATTTATTTTTTTTGTATGTCTATCTATTTATCTAATTATTTGCATATATGTTAATTAATCTGTTTGCGTATCTTTCTGTCTATTTGTAAATATAATAGTCTATCTATCTGTCTGTTTGTTTGTCTATCTATATGTTTATATATCTATCTATCTATTTATCCGTATATCTATTTGTCTATCAATTTGTTTTATATCTATATATCTATCTATCTAAGTAATTGTATATCTAGCTGTATATATGTATATATATATATATATTTATTTATTTATATTTATATTTATATATTTTTGTATCTATTTGTCTCTCTATCTTTCTATCAATTTGTTTAACTATATATATATATATATATATATCTTTCTATTTATATATCTGTCTATCTATATGTTTATCTATCTGTCTATCTATCTATCTATATATATATATATATTTATCTATATATCTATCTATCTATGTATCTATCTTTCTATTTATTAGTCTATATATCTATCTATCTGTCTATCTATTTGTATAAATATCTGTCAATATATCTATATAAATGTCTTTCTATCTCTCTATCTTTCTGTCAATCAATTTGAATGTTTATCTATCTATCTGTCTATGTATCTATCTTTCAATTTGTATGTCTATATTTCTATATACCTATATCTATATTTGTATTTCTATATGGTTGTCTATCTATCTATCTATAAATTTATCTCTCAATAGGTCTATCAATTTGTATGTGTATATGTCTGTTTATATGTCTACCTATCTGCCTAACTATTTGTCTATCTATATGGCTATCTATATGTCTAAATAACTATCTGTCTATCTATTTGACTATCTATCTATCTATATATCTATCTATCTGTATATCTATCTATCTATCTTTTTATATGTCTAAGTATCTATCTATCTTTTAATATGTCTGTGTATCCATCTTTCTATCTATCTATATGTGTATCAATTTGTCTATCTATCTATTAATATATCTATCAATTTGTATATCAATCTATCTATCAATCTAATTATCAATCTGTCTATCTATATACATATCTATCTATTTTTCTATCTTTGTATCTATCTATTTCTTTTTTGATCTATTTATATATATATATATATATCTGTCTATTTTTCTATTTATCTATCTATCTACCTATCTATCTGTCAATCTATCTATCTATATATCTATCTATCTATTTGTCTGTCTATCTATCTATCTTTCTATCAATCAATCTATCTATTTATCTATCTATCTATCATTCAATCAATTAATCTATCTATCAATCAATCTATCAATATGTCTATCTATCAACCTAATAATCTATCTATCAATTTTTCTATGTATCTTTCTTTCTTTCTTTCTATGAATCTACCTATTTATCTATCTATATATCTATTTATGTTTGAATCCACGTATCAATATGTCTATCTATCTATCTATAGATCTATCTATCAATCTGTTTATCAATCTCTCTATCAATTTGTCTATAAATCTTTCTATCTATATCTTTATCAATCTATCTATCTATCAGTCTATCAATTTATCTATAGATCTATCTATCAATCTGTTTATCAATCTCTCTATCAATTTGTCTATAAATCTTTCTATCTATATCTTTATCAATCAATCTATCTATCAGTCTATCAATCTATATATTTATATATAAATCTGTCTATCTATCAGTTTATCTATATGTCTATATGTCTGTCTATCTATATGCTTATCTATCTGTCTATCTATTTGTCTATAAATCTACCTATCTGTTAGTCTATCTATTATTTATCTATCTATATATCTATCTATCTATATGTCTATCTGTCTACCTATTTTTCTATATATCTATCTATTTATATATCTATATATCTATCTTTCTATTTTATATCTTTCTATCAATATTTTTGTCAATTTTTCTGTCTATCTGTCTATCTATTTGTCTATCTATCTTTCTATCTATATATCTGTCTATTTATATATCTATTAATATGTCTATTAAACTATTTGTCTATATGAATGTCTATCTGTATGTCTATCTGTATGTTTATATATCTATCTATTTGTTTTGTCTATTTATATATCTATCTATATGTCTGTATCAATGTCTATCTATATATTTATTTATCTATTTATCTATCTTTCTGTCTACCTGTCTGTCTATCTATCTATATATCTATTTATTTATCTGTCTGTCCATCTATATTTCTATATGCTTGTCTATCTATCTTTCTATCAATTTATCTATATTTCTTTCAATCTATCTATCCATCTATCAATCTATCTTTATTTCTATTTGTCTATCTATCTATATATCTATCTATCTATCAAATTATTAGTCTATATGTTTATCTATCTATTTGTCTATATATATATATATATATATATCTATATAAATCTATATATCTAAAAAATGAATGATTTATCTATTTAAATATATATTTTTATATCAATGAATCTATCTAATTATATATATATATATATATATATATCTATATATTTGTCTATTAATCTATTTGTCTATATTCTATTTATCTGTTTGTCCACCTGTTTGTATATCTTTCTATCTATATGAATGTCTATATATCATTCTATCTATCTATCTATCTATTTGTTTGTCTATTTGTGTGTCTATCTATCTATCTATCTGTCTATCTATCTATATGTATGTCTACTTATTTGTCTATCTATCTATCTATCTATTTGTCTATCTATCTATCTTTTTGTCTATATAGCTATCTATCTATCTGTTTGTCTATCCATCTATCTATTTGTCTTTATATATGTCAATTTATATATCTTTCTGTTATCTATCTATCTATCAATATATCTATCTATATTTCTATCTATTTATTGATTTAAATGTATGTCTAGTTGTCTATATATATGTATACCTATATGTATGTCTATATGTCTATCTTTTTGTCTATATATCATTCAATTTATTTATCTGACAATCTATTTCTCTTTCTATCTATCTTTCAATCTATCTTTCAATCTCTATATAAATCTATCTATCTATCTGTATATCAATCTATCTTTCAATATTTCTATCAATCTATATATCAATCAATCTTTCAATCTTTCTATCAATCTATATATCAATTTGTCTATTTATTTGTCAATATTTCTATTTATCTATCTGACTATCTAATTGTCTATATATCTTCTATCTATCCGTATGTATGTATGTATATATATATATATATAATCTATCTGGCTATCTATCTATCTCTCAATTTCTCTTTCTATATCTCTCTATCCATCTATCTATTTGGCTAGCTATCTATCTATCTAAAAATCTATCTATATATCTATCTTTCTATTTATTTATTTATCTATTTATCTATCTATTTATTTTTCTATCTATGTATCTATCTATCTATCTATCAATTTGTCAATCTATATGTCTATCAATCTATCTATCTATCTATATATCAATCTGTATATAAATCTATCTATCAATATATCTACTAATCTATCTATTAATCAACAAATCTATCTATCTATCATTCAATCTATCTATATATTTATTTGTCAATCAATCAATATATCTATCTATCTATCTGTCAATCTGTGTATCTGTATTTCTATATGTCTATATATATGTCTGTCTATATGTCTGTCTATCTGTCGGTCTATCTGTCTGTCTATCTGTCTGTCAATCTGTTTGTATATCTATCTATATATATGTCTATGTATTTTTCTGTCTTTCTATGTATTTGGCTATCTATCAATCTTTCTAACTTTTTATCAATATTTCTATATATCTAACAAACTATCTATCTGTCTATCTATCTATTTGAAATTATATCTATTTATCTTTCTATCAATATATCTATCAATTTGGCTTTCTGCCTGCATATCTATCTACCTTTCTATCAAAATCTCAATCTATCTATATATCGAACTATCTGTGTATCTGTCTATCTAGCTATTTATTTATCTATATATTCTTCTGTGTCTATCTATTTGTCTATTTGCCTATATATCTATATGATTTTCTAACTATTTATTTATGTGTATATGACTATATGTCTATCTATCTATCTATCGTTCTTCTATATATTTGTATATCTATCAATCTTTCTATTGGTCTATAAGTCCATATATTTATCTTTCCATCTTTCTATCTATCTATATGTCTATCTAACTACCTATCCATATTTCTAGCTATGAATCTACTTGTCTATTTGTCAACAATCAATTAATCTATCTGTCTATGTGTGTATTTGTCTATATATTTTTATTGATATATATCTATCTGTATATCTATCTAACAATCTTTTTAAGTATATGTCTATCTATCTATCCTTCTATGTCAGTTTATCTATTAATCTGTCTATTTGTCAATCTATCTATATCTATATGTCTATCTAACTTTATATCTATATGTTTATATGTCTATATGTCTATCTATCTATTTGTCTATCTTTCTATCTATTTTTCTATATATCGCTCTTTCTATCTATGTAAATGCTTATCTATCTATCTATCCATCTTTCTAGCTATCTATCTACTTGTCTTTTTATTAACAATGAATTAGTCTATTTTTTTGTGTTATCTGTCAATATATATTATCTGTATATTTATCTGTTTATCTATTTGTATATTAATCTATTTATCGATATGTCTATCTATCTGTCTATCTATTTGTCTATCCATCTGTCTATCTATTTATCTTTATATTTTTGTCTATCTATTTGTCAATAAATCTATCTTTTTATCTATTTGTCTATCTATCTATCTTTCTTTCTATCTATCTATTTATTTTTCGGTCTATCTGAATATATATATTTTTATCTATTTGTCTATAAGTCAATCTATCTATCTATCTATCTATTTTCCTATCTATCTAAATATTATCAATCTATCAATTTTTCTATTAGTCCATATATATATATCCACATTCCTATCTATCAATCTATTTTTTTTATCTTTATGTATATCTATTTATCTATCTATCTTTCTTTCTTTCTATTTATTTATTTATGTGTCTATCTATCTATGTATCTATCTATCTGTTTATACCTCTATATGAATATCTATCAATCTAAATATCTATTTGTCTATCTACCTAGTAGTTTATTTGTCAATCTATTTATCTAACTATTTGTCTATGTTTTTATCTGCCTATCTACTAATCTATCTATCTGTGTATAAGTCTATTTTTCTATCTATCTATCTACCTATCTATCTTTATATCTAACTATCTATCTATGTATCTATCTATCTATCTATATATCTATTTAACTTTCATACTATCAATCTATGTATTTCTATATTTATTTGTCCTTTTTTTTTACCTATTTATCTATCTGTCTATCTAATTATCGATATATCTATCTATCTTCAGGTCTATCTATCTATCTATTTATTTTTCTATTTGTATATCTATCTATTTGTCTAAATGTCTAATTATCTATTTGAATATCTTTGTAATTGTTTAACTCTATATCTTTCTATTTGTCTAACTTTCTGACTAACTAATTTTCTATCTACTTATTATTTTATCACTCAATCTATATATCTATCTATCTATATATCTATCTATCTGTCTGTCTGTATATAAGTCTATTTTTTTATCTGTCTATCTACCTATTTATCTTTTTGATCTAACTATCTATCTATCTAACTAACTATCTATCTATCTATGTATCTATCTATCAATCTGTCTGTCTATTTAACTTTCAGACTATCTATCTATGTATTTCTCTCTCTATTTATATTTTTGTCTATCTATCTATCTATTTATTTATCTATCAATTTTTATGTCTATCTATCTATCAATCTATTTTTCTATTTGTATATCTATCTATTTGTCTGAATGTCTAATTATCTATTTGAATATCTTTATAATTGTCTCACTCTATATCTTTCTTTTTGTCTAACTTTCTAGCTATCTAATTTTCTCTCTATTTATCATTTTATAACTTAGTCTATATATTTATATCTCTATATATTTATATATCTATCTATCTTTATGTCTGTCTATTTGTCTATCTGTATACCTATCTATCTGTCTACCTATCTCTCTATCTATTTGTGTATTTGTCTATTTTTCTATTTGTCTATCTGTCTATTTGTCTATATATCTATTTTCTTAACTATCTAACTAATTAACTATCAATCAAACTATTAGTCTACTTTAATTGTTTATCTTTATATCTATCTATATATCTATATTCCTATTTATCTATCTATCTATATATCTATTTATCTAGCTATCTATCTATCTAACTATTGTCTATCTGTGTATCTACCTTTCTACCCATCCAGCTATCTGCCTATTTTTTTATCTATCTATCTTTTTATTTTCTATTTGTCTATTTGTCTATCTATCTATCTTTCTATCTATCTCTTCATCTTTCTATAATTCTATTTGTCTATCTAACTATCTAACTATCTATCTATCTATTTATCAATCAATCTATCTATATGTACATAAATAAATTTTTATATCTATCTAATTATCTATCTATATAGCTATCTACCTTTTTATCTACCTATTTGTCTAAGTATCTAACTTTCTAACTCTCTAAATATCAATCAGACTTTTATTCTATCTGTCTATCTATTTATCTTTCTATCTATCTATCTATCTTTCTAGCTAGTTGTCTATCTATCTACCTTTCTATCTATCTACCTATCTCTAACTATTTGTATATTTGTCTTTTTTTTCTATTTGTTTATCTAGCTATTTGTTGATATATCTATTTTCCTAACTATCTAACTATTTAACTATCAATCAAACTATTCGTCTATTAGTCTATCTATTTATTTATTTATCTATCTATATATCAATCTTACTATTCTTTCTATCTATCTATCTAATTATTTTTATATTTATAAATCTATCTTTTTACCAATATACCTCTCTACCTATTTTTTTTATTTATCTATTTTCTATTTGTTTGTCTATCTATCTATATATGTATCTATTTTCCTATCTGTATAGCTTTTATCTTTTTTTCTATCTATTTGTCTATATATCTATTTATCTAACTAACTATCTAAGTCTCTAACTATCAATCAGATAATTATTCTATCTATTTATTTTTCTATCTATCATTCTTTCTCTCTTTCTTTGTATCTATTTAACAATCTATATGTCAATATATCTATCTGGCTATCTATAAATATGTCTATATAACTATTGGTCTATCTATCTATATGTATATCTATTTTTCTACCTATCTACTTATCCACCTATTTGTTTATCCATTTATCTTGCTATATATCTGTTTGTCTATCTATCTATCTATCTTTCTTTCAAAATATCTTTGTATCAGGCTATTTCTCTACAAGAAAAGAAAATATCAATTTAGCTAGGGAATTTCAGCTAGGGATCAATCCCTAGCTGAATTGTAAGAGATAATATAGGGAATGGCAAGGGATTTATAATTTTTTTTTGTAAAAAAAATAGCAGCAGATTAGCAACGGATTAGCGAGATAAAATTATTTGAATATTCCGTTCAAAAAAAGTGGGGGATTTAGCGACGGAAAATTTTCATAAATTCTGCTTAAAAAAAGTGGGGATTTTAGAAATGGATTTAGCAAATGATTAGCAATAGAAAATTTTTGTAACTTCTGCTAAAGAAAAGCGGGAATTTTAGTGATAGATATTACGATGGAATATCAATTGCTAATAAAAGCTTGAAATTAGTGACAGATTTAACGACGAATTTTCCCTTGCTAATTTTTAGCGATGAGTTTTCCCTTGCTAATTTTTAGCGACGGGTTTTCCCTTGCTAATAAAATATATGATTTAGCGACAAAATTAACGACTTATTTTCCCTTGCTAATAAAATCCATGATTTAGCGACGGAATTAATGAAGAATTTTCCTTTGCTAATAAAATCCATGATTTAGCGATGAAATTAGCAACATATTTTCCCTTGCTAATAAAATTGATGATTTAGCTACGGATTTAGCGACGGATTTTCCCTTGCTAAAAAAATCGATGATTTAGAGATGGATTTAGCGACGGATTTTTCCTTGCTATATTAAATCCATGATTTAATGATTGAATTAGTGATGGATTTTCCCTTGCTAATAAAATCCATGATTTAGCGACAGATTTAGTGGTGGATTTTCCCTTGCTAATAAAATTCATGATTTAGCTACTGATTTAGCCAGCGAATATCCCTATTTAATAAAATCTATTAATTAGTGATGGATTTAGCTACGGAATTTCAGTAGAAAATAAAATCCTTAATTTTGTGACGGATTTAAGAATGGAATTTTTCTAGCTAATAAAATTTATAATTTAGCGATGGATTTAGCAGCGGATTTTCTCGAACTAATAAAATCTGTAATATAGGGACGAATTTTTCCTAGCTTATAAAATCCGTAATTTAGCTATGGGTTTAGCCACGTTATATCCCTAGCCATTATTTAATTATATAATTTTTTTTATTTATTATTTGTATTAAAATTTTATTTAATTTTGTTTATTAAATTTATGTTATTTGTCTATAGATAAGCAATCCTTGAAACACACATTCTCCTCATAAAATAAAAAAAATTGATACTATAAATAATTAATTTTATTTATATAAAAATACAAAAATATATATATATATATATATATTAATAAAGACTAAAATAACTATTTTTATGATGTATTAATTTTTTAAAAAATTATAAAAAAAAAAATTTCTAAAATTTTTATTTAAGAAACTAAATAATTTAAATTAAAGTAACATTAAATAATTAATTCCATAAGTATTAAATTTTTTTCAATAATTTAAAAATTAAATTAACATACATTATAATTTATACTAATTTAAATGTAAATTAATTCATTATATGATAAAATAGAAAATTTTCAAAAATATCTGAATTGATGAACAAACTAGTAAATATTAATATTATTATAAGTATTAAAAAAATTTTATGATAATAGAAAACTTTTAAAATAATAAATAATACAAATCTTGAAAATCTTGAAATATAATAAAAATATAATTTTTTCAATAGAGTTAAAATAAAATAATAATTATAAATAAATATATAGATGTTTATTCCTACTAAAATTTATAAAAATTAAAGAATTGAGTAATATTTTTACAATTAGCTTTTAAAATTAAGTTTTTATTAAAATAATAAATATTATTTTTTTTAATTATCTTCTCATTTTAAGTAATTTTTTGAATTTTAAAAATTATTAATTATATCAAATAATATGAAATTTTATGCGTTTAAAATTATTTAATATTATATTCGTAAAAATTAATATGAATTCTTAAAAATTTATAACCATGAAATATAATTTTTTTAGATTTTTTAACATTTAGAGTATTTTATAACTTTTAGGCAAGTGTCTAGAAAACAAATCATCTTTTCATTCATGTCTTATTATATGAAGTTTGTTAATTTTGTACCTATTTGATATTTTTTTTAATGCAAAACATATTTTTTTTTATTGTATATATATTTATTGTTTGATTAATATTATAATAAAAAATTGTAAGGTATTTGTTTTTCATTTGTACCTTGCTATACAAACATTAATTTTGTTGAAAAAATTTTGATAGTAAATAAAATTAATGAGTATTTTTGTATTTTATATATATATATATATTGTTTATTTAATGTTTTAATATTTAAAAATATAAATATTTTCTTAAAATATACATTCTCTCTCTCAACTCGACACATCTTAAAGACTCTAACACGTGAACTAAAGTCCTTTGCATTCCATCTATCTCTCCACGCATCTCTAACATGTGAATCGAAGTCTTCTACATTTCATCTATCTCTCGAAGCATCTCTAACACATGAACCAAAGTCCTCTGTATTCCATCTATCTCTCGATGCTGATACAACTAAAATTAATTCGAGGATTAAGTTTTAATTTTATATTGATTTGAGGTACGTTTATACATGTATTCTTCATCGATTATCCTGGATTGTTTAATTGAAGTGTAAGTGTTTATATTTTATTTTTTTCATAATATTGAATACCTAATGTCCTTAGTTGGGAGGTTCTAGCTTAATCCGAGTCTAGAGTCTAACCTAATTTGGCATCTGTTCACTTTAATAATTTCATCAGATAGTTCTTGAGTATCAACCTGAACAAATATGTACATAATTGATCAGATTTTGTCAGATTTTGTGTTCTGCTTATGCTTATCCTATAATTAATTATGACATGCTAAAGAGAAGTTGATGAAGTGTATATTTGACCTAACAATGAAATTATTATATATTACTACTAGTTGAGTTGTTAAAACATACACAGCAACTATTGTTGAGTTGTCCCATTCATTTACTGGTCATTTTGAGGAACTTTTTGATGTATATTCTATATCTATCTAAGGGTTGTTGGCCTAATATAACTATCAAAATGTTGCATATGATTGACTTTTATGGTGAGACCATTTTATCTAGAATCTCATATGAAGCTAATAATTATATGTTTCCCTTAAGTATTATGTGTGAAAAGCTCAAAAAATTATAATGATTGACTTTGTTTTTAGAAAATATGAAAAGGGTTGTCAGTGAAAAAGATATCATCATTATATCTAATAGGCACATATCATCATTATATCAATAGGCACCCAATACTTATTCATATCATTCCTCGACTAATTGGTCTAAAAAATTTTGTTTATTACTATTGGCACTTAAATTAATATTTTATTAGTATTTTTGTTAAATATAATACTCATGAACTAGAATACTAATCCATTGATAATCTTGTATTTATTAGGTTGAATAATGGTTATAATTTGTCATTGGAAGAACTAATAAAATTTAAGAAAAATATAATAACATGGGTTAAATCATATGAGGCAAAATACTGAATAATGTCTGAGTTACCAAAAAAATCTGAGATACAACAAAAAATAATTTGGGTGAGTCCTTCAATTCTTAACTTTTTATTTAACATCATCATTGGGCATGTAACTTTCTAATGAAACATAAGGAAGAGTAGTTAATACATAACATTGCCAAAAGTCAATCATTATAGATGAATGTTGTTTTTAGAGTTTGCACTAGTCAAACTTATATTAACATTGACAACATGAATAGAAAGTGCACATGTAGAAATTAGTAAATGTTGGATATCCTAAGTGGGCATGCACGTGCAACATTACAATTGATTAGTCAATCCATGATTGAGGTGATTGATATAAATTCTCCAACCAAGAGTCGATATATTTCTGATCATAATCAAGTATTAAGATGAATAGCATGCCAATAATTTGTAAAGATACTATGTATTGGGTATGACATCATTTATTTCTCATTATACCACCCTCCTCACTCTAAATACCTTGAATCTCAATTTATGAATAAATAGGCTATGTTTTATTTCAAATGAAATGCGACTAGGCATAATAGAAAGACTTACAAGAATCTATTAGTATAATATTTTATCTTCTTTTTTATTGATTGTATTAATACCTATATCATACAACTTATTTTGGGATCAACTTCATATGGTGTACTATTGATTACTGGGTAGTAATCTTCATCATTGATGAATGCCTATTTATTATCATCCATATACATATAACATATTACTACTTCTAATACACACACACACACACACATACTGATGGTTACATGTTGCTACTATAATATATTACAATAGTATATATATATATATATATATATATATATATATGATGTAACATTTAACAATGATTATATATATACAACACTATATATAAATATATACTAGAATTATAATTTAAATTTATGCAAAATTAAAATTGATGAAAAACTCAATGAGTGTATATATAGTGTTGCTAATGTTTTTTTCTTGAGATGTGCTCGATGTGGAGCATGCGATATTGCTCACGGTGTGCTTAGTATGAAGCATTGTTTTTGCTCTAATTTCTTCTAAAAAATACTTGAGTAATCTAGGTATTTTCGATTTTAATTTACTTCGCATATGAATGGTTAAATCAAGATATGATTTTTATGATTTATGTTTTGTATTATATGGTATTTGATTTAAGCAATGTGTATCTAGGTATAATTATTTGTGATGATGCATGGTGTGCACTGTGCATTACATCTATGAATATACTATAAAATTATTTTGGTCGACCTCTACTTTTCATCATCAATGTGGGAAACTTTTGTGTATACATGTGCACTATTTATTTAATTCCACTCTAAAATAGTAAAGGTTCATAAATATAGAAAAACTATTTATACGTTATAATTATAAATTTGAAATCACCATAATAAACCCAACTAGTTTTGGGATTGGGTCATATTTCAATACTAGTTATTAATATCCAAGCTTCCTACACACACTCACTCACACATATTATATATATATATATATATATATTACAATACCCTAATTACAATTTCTCACTTTTTATACCATGAGCCACACTATGTTTTCATAAATAATCATCACAGATAATTTCTTCATGAAAATAAATGATTTTTAATGTCTATCAATGGATTTTCTACTAATTTTTCTTAATATTTATAATTATGCGAAAAGTTTGTTTAAACACTAATTCTATTTTGATTAATGTATATCCAATATTAATAATTCTGAGATTTATAAAGATATTAGATGATACTTAACAAATTTCAATACTTATCCATAAGTTAGATTTTCCATGTTGTTTGTGTTTTTTCTTCTTGATAATGTTCGACAATACTCAATGTGTGCCAAAGAGACTCGAAACAAATCAGTTATCAAGCATGCTCATTTAATAGAATAATATTTTTAGAAGCTATATAATAATATTTAACAATATACATTGCTTTTCAATATTATTTGATGATATTGATTCAAAGACAACTAATATTTTTTCTAAAATAACAGACTATTTTATAGAAATAGATTATTTTTGATATAATTTGATAAAGTTTGAAGTAGCTTGAATATGTCTGATATCATCAATATTATTGATACCTTCTCAATGATTTTAATAATATTCGATACTATTTTTGCTTCTTGTTATATTATAATATTTTGATATATATCCTATCACTACAAGAAAATATCGATTTAGCTAGTGAATTTTAGCTAGGGATCAATCCCTAGCTAAATTGTAAGGGATTAGCTGGGGAATAGCAAGGGATTGATGATTTTGGGTTGAGTTTGGGAGAAGGGTAGGTAGATAAAAAAAGTATTATATTTTAAATCTATAACATTTTTGATTTGGATAGAGGATATGAAACTATTAAAAATATTTTGAAATTTTTACTGTTTATAATCCGCACAATGTCATGCAACACAATAGATTTTTTCTAATAAATAATGTTTTATCAACTTTGATTTATTATTTTAGGCACATAAATGTTGTTTATTATTGCTCTAACAATCCAACTTCTACCAAATTTATATTAACTATAATTTATACTATTAACAACTGTGGATTATGAAGAACTTGGGTATCTCTGTAACATTAATGAAATTCATGCCATACAAGAGTATTCTTCTTACGACAACATTCATTAGGACACCCTTTATCGTGTCGTGTTAATAACATCATCTTTTAACACATGGTACTTTTTCTGTGCCATAATATGTTTATTTTAAACAATTTAAAAAACAAATAAATATGAGTAGTAATTGTTAGTTGAACGTTGTAGTTATTAGTTGAGTACCATAACTATTAGTTGTAACCTACAAGCTTGAAACTAAGTTTCATGTTTCACAAAATTTGTGGAAGATGTATCTTGTAATAAATAGTAACAAAGAATATAAGAAAATATGAGAAGTATTATGGAAATGTATTTATCATTAATGAAACATTAATTTATAGTACTAGCGAATATATGTGAGTACTCTTTTATGTGAGTACAATTTTATAGTTTAATATGATATAAAGATATTTACTAATTAATTTTTAGTCCATAACATATATTATTAAATATTATTTCATATCTTAATAAAATAAATATAAATTATTATAATTCCAATAACAACAATACAAAATAATAAAAAAATGACTAACTTATTATATGTCAACCTATCTATCTATCTATATAACTATTTATTTATTTATCTGTCTACATGACTAACTATTAATCTATATATTTGTATATATGTCAATCTTTCAATCTCTCTATATGCCATTTAGTCAATCAATCTATAAGTCTATGTTCCTATCTATCTATTTACTTTTCTATGTGTTTATCTGTCTTAATGTCTATCTATCAACCTATCCATCGATCGATCTGTCTGTCCATATATCTTTGTATCTATCTGTATGTCTGTCAATCTGACAATCTCTTTACTTGTCTATCTATTTATCTATTAATGTATCTATATGTCTATTTATTTGTCAATTATCTATATGTCTTTTTATTTATTTATTTATTTGTGCATATATCTATATATCTATCTATTAATCTATATAGCTATCTAAATATCTATCATTATATCTATCAATCTATTTGTCTAATTAACTTATTATCTTTCTATCTATTAGTCTATTAGTCCATCTATATATATATATATATATATATATATCCATCTATCAATCTCTATATCTATCTATTTGTTTATCTATTTATCTATCTATATATAATCTAACTATTTGTCTATCTGTTTATCTATAAATCTGACAATCTATCTATTTATTTATCTATCATATGTCAATCTATCTATATATTATTCTATCTATCTTTGTATCTATCAATTAGTCTATGAATCTATAAGTCTATGTGTCTATCTATCTGTCTGTCTATTAATCTATCTATAAGTTTATATATCTATTTGTCTAACTATTTATATGTCTATCTCTTTAACTATATATCCGTATATATGTCTATCTTTCTATCTATATATCTATCTATATATCTAACTTTCTATTTATCTATTTATCTATTTGTATATCTGTCTATGAATATATTTGTCAATCTATCAATCTATGAATATATTTATATATTTATCTTTCTACCTAACTAATTCACTAACTAAATAATAATCTATTTGTCTATCTATCTATCTACCTATTTATCTTTCTGTCTAACTATTTAAATATCTGTTCTATTTATCAGTCTATTAGTCAATCAATCAATCTATCTATTTATCTACTTATTTAATTATTTATCTATCTATTTATCTATCTATTTGTTTATCTATCTTTATGTCTATTTGTCTATCTATTAATCTATGTGTGTGTGTGTGTGTGTGTGTGTGTGTGTGTGTGTGTGTGTGTGTGTGTGTGTGTGTGTGTGTGTGTGTGTGTGTGTGTGTATCTATCTATCTATCTGTATATCTATATAATTATATATCTTTCTTTCTCTTAAATGGCAATCTATCTATATGTTTATCTACATATATTTCAATTTATATATATATGTCTATATGTCTATATGTATACCTATTTCATTGTCTATCTATCTGTGTATTTAATTTTCTATCTATCTATTTATCTATGTATCTATTTATCAAACTATGTCACTGCTTATTAGTCTATTAGACTAAGTGTCTATCTATCTATTTATTTATCTCCTTATGTGTCTATGTGTCTATATATCTATTTGTCTATCTTTTTATAGTATGTTTGTCTATCTATCTATCTATCTATATGTGTAACTAATTGTTTGTCTATTTGTGTCTTTGTCTATTTGTTAATGTTTTTATGTGTCTATCTATCTATCAATTTTCTTATCTATGTATCAATCTATATATCTATATAATTGTCTACCTACCTATCTTTCCTATCTTTTTGTATATCTACATATATAACTATATATCTATCTGTCTATCTATATATTTATCAATCTATCAATATGTCTATCTATATATATGTCTATTTGACTATCTATCTATTAATCTATTTTACTATCTATCTATCTATATGTCTATCTATCTATATGTCTATTAACATATCTATCTATTTATCTATCAAATTGTCTATATGCCTGTCTATTTATCTATCTTTTTGTATTTCTACATATCTATCTATCTGTTTATCTGTCTATCTGTCCATCTATCTATCTATCTTTCCTTCTATCTATCGATGAATTTGAATATCTACCTATCTGGTTATCTGTATATCTATCTATTTATTTATCTATCTATATATCTTTGAGTATATTTATCTATCTATCTATATATATATATTTATATATTTATCTATCTATCTATGTTTCTATCTATCTATCTGTCTGTCTATCTATCTATTTGTCTATCTATCTATCTATCTATTGGTATATATTATTTTTAGTTTATTTGAGTATAGAGCTATCAGTCTATCTATCTATCTACCCATATATCTATCTAACTAACTATCTATCTATTTATTTATCTATATATCAATCTGTCTATCTATTTATCTATCAATTTATTTATCAATATATATTTCAATCTATCGATCAATTTATCTATCAATCTGTCTATCAATATCTCTATCTATCTATCTATCTCTTAATCTATCTGTCTATCAATATCTCTTTCTATCTATCTATCTCTTAATCTATCTGTCTATCTATTTGTCTATCTATCTCTTTATCTATATATCTATCTATTTTTATCTTTCTTTCTTTCTTTATATTAGTCTAACTATCTATCTTTCTTTATATCATTCTACATATCTATCTATCTATATATATGTCTATATACATATATATGATTTCTGTCAATCTACATATATATATATATATATATATATATATATCTATCTATCTATTTGTCTGGCATTCTATCTATCTATGTATTTATTTTTTTATCTATGTGTCTATCTATCTATCTATGCATTTGTCTAACTATCTATTTATCTATCTATCTATTAATCTATCTTTCTATCTATATATCTATTTATCATTTTATCTGTCTATCTATCAATCTATCTATATATCTCTCTATCTGCCTATTTATTTGTCTATCAATCCCCGTATCTATATATCTATCGATTTTTGTATCTATCTATCAATCTGTCTATTTGTCTATAAATCTGTTTGTCTATCTATTTATCTTTCTATATATCTATCTTTCAATCTATCAATCTAAGTTGCTATCTATTGATTTATCAACCTGCCTATTAAATAATATGTCTATCAATCTGTTTAGACATCTATCTATCTACATCTCTATCTATCTATTTATTTATTTATCTTTATATATGTCTATTTATCTTTTTATCAATCTGTATATATATCTGTGTATTAATCTTTTGATCAAGCTGTCTATCAATCATTCTATTAATTTATTTATCATTTTTTCTATCAAACTAAATATTAGTCTGCTATCAATCTAACTATTTATCTATCTAACTATCTATATATCTTTTTGCCTATCTATCTGTCTTTCAGGCTATCTATTTGTCTATCTATCTGTCTATCAATATATCTATCTATATGTTTGTCTATCTATCTATTTATTTATCTAACTATATATTTGTATGTCTATCCCTCTATTTATCCGTGTATCTATCTTTCTATCTATCCATCTAGCAAACTATCTCTTTATCTATCTTTCTATCTGTCTATGTGTCTATTTAACAGTCTAACTATATACCTATCTATATGTTTATATATATATATATATATCTAATTATTTGTCTATTAATGAATCTATCTTTTTGTCTATCTATCTTTTTATCTACATGTCTATCTATCTATCTAATTATTTATCTATTTATCGGACTATATATTTTTCGACCACTCTATAAATCTACCTATTTGTCTGTAAATCTATCTAACTATCAATCTATTTATATCTCTACCTATCTATCTATCTATCTATATATGTATCAATCTATCTATCAGTCTGTCTATCTATCTATCTATCAGTCTATCTATCTACCTATCTTTTTGTATATCTATCACTTTGCCTATATGTATGTCTATCTATCTATCTATCCATATTTCTATCTTTCTTTCTTTCTATTTGAGTATTTTTCTGTCCATCTATCTTTCTATTTTTTATATATCTATCAATCTATCTATCTATCTATCTATATATCTATCTATGTGTTTATATCTATATCTATATATCTATTAATATAGTTGTATATTAGTCTTTCAATCTATTTGTATATCTATTTGTCTATTTTTTTGCCTATCTATTGATTTATATGTCAATCTATTTATCTATCTATCAATCAAATTTTTTATCTATCTATAAAATTGTCTATCAATCTGTTTATCTATTTATCTATCTTTTTGTTTAACTATCTATATATATATCGATTTATATATTCAATTATCTATCTATCTATCTAGCTAGATATCTAAATAATTATCTATTTGTCTATATGTATATCTATCTATCTATATCTCAATCTATCTATCTATCTATCTGTTTATCTCTCAATCTATCTATCTATATATCTATATCTTTATCTATATATATCTTATAATCTATCTATCTACATATCTATCAATCTGTATATCTATCTATATATTTATCTATCTATCTATCTATATAACAAGCTATCTATCTATATATTTGTAAATCTATCTATATAAATAACAAACTATTTATCTATATTTATATCTATTTGTCTATCTATCTATCTATCTGTCTGTCTAACTTTCTATCTATCTATCTAACTATTTATCTATATGTTTATCTATCTGTCTATCAATCTGTAAATCTCTATGTCTGTCTATCTGACTATCTATTTGTCTACATATCTATCTATCAATTTGTTTATCTATTTTTCTATTTGTCTATATGTATATCTATTCATCTACTATTTATCTATCTATCTAACTATCTATCTATCTATATAACTATCTATCTATCTTGAATCTATCTATATAAGTATCTATCTATCTATTTATCATTCTTTCTATCTAATAACCTATCAATTTTGATATATATATATATATATATATATCACTCTCTCTCTGTCTGTCTATATATGTTTATATATGAATTTTTCTTATTCTATCTATTTATTTATCTATATATCTATCTATTTATCTAATAATACATCTATATATATGTCTATCTATCTATATATCTAAATATCTATTTGTCTATCTATCTATTTATCTATTTGTAAAATAATCTATCTATCATACTTTCTATCTATCTCTCTTTCTATATATCTAACTATCTATCTATTTAATTAACTATCTATTTGTCTATCCATCCATCTATCTATCTATCAAACTATCTATCTATATGTGTGTCTATCTATCTATCTGTCTATCTTTCAAACTATATATATCTCTATTTATCTGATGATCTATATATCTATCAATTTATCTATCTATATGTCCATCCATCTTTCTATCAATCTATTTTCTATATTCTATATATTGGTCTATCAATCTTTCTATCAATCTTTCTATTAATCTTTCTATCAATCTGTCTATAAATCTATCTATCAAAATGTCTATCAATCTATCCATCAATCTGTTTATCAATCTAATTATTAATCTATCTATCAATCTAACAATCTATCTATTTATCATTTTGTTTATCTTTCTGCATATCTATCTAACTATCTGACTATCCATCTATGCATCCATCCATCTATCCATCTATCTATCTATCTATTTATCTATCTATCTACATATCTATCTATTTATCCCTCTATCTATCTATCTATCTATCATTCAATCTATCTCTCTAACTAACTATCTATCTCTCTATCTATCTGACTATCAATCTATCTTTTGCATTGTCTATATTTGTGTCTCTCAATATGTCTAACTATCTATCTAACTAACTAACTCTATTTGTCTATCAATCAATCTTTATACCTATTATCTATCAATTTATTTGTATTTCTATGTATCTATTTGTTTATCTATCTTTCTAACAATATGAATATCAACCTATCTATAAATCTACTTATCTATCTATATATCTATTTGTCTAACTATGTGTTTATCTATTCATCTATCTAATTATTTATCTATCTATCTATCTGTTTATCTATCTATTAGTATATCTATATGTTTGTCTAAATGTCTGTCTATCTATCTATCTAAAGGTCTTTCTGTGTCTCTCTATCTATTTTCTATCTATTTGTTTATCTTTCTATCCATCTATTTCTCTATCTCTTTATCTATCTATCAGTATATTTATCTATCTTTCTATTTGTTGATCTGTCTATTTATCTATGTGTTTATATGTCTGTCTATCTCTTTATTTATCTATCTGTCTATCAGTCATTCTATCTTTCTCTTTATATGTATATCAATTTGTATGTCTATCTGTCTATTCAAATGACAATCTTTTTGTCTATCTATGATATTATTTATCTATATATCTATTTGTCTTTCTATCTATATATCTATCTTTCTATTTATCTATCTACTTTACTTGCTATCTATTTATCTATCTATTTATATATCTATTTATATGTCTTTCTCTCAATCTATCTATCTGGCAATCAATCTTTCTATTTATTTCTCTAATAATCTATTTATCTATATGTCGATCCACCTATCTATCTTTCTATCTGTCTATCTATCTATCTATCAAACTATATATCTGTCTATCTGTCTATCTATCTATCTACCTATCTATCTATCTATAAATCTATCAATTAATCAATTAATCAATCTATTTGTCTATAAAACTATCTATCTATCTATATATTCATCTATCTATTTGTATATCTTTGTTTATCTATCTGCCTATCTATCTACTATCTATCTATCTATTTATTAATGTATATATTTATCTATCTATCTTTCTATCAATCTATCTATCTGACTATCTATCTATCTTTCTATCAATCTATCTATCTATCTATCTGACTATCTATCTATCTTTCTATCTATCTGTATATCTATTTGTTTGTTTTCCTGTCTTTCTATCTAACTAATTGTTTATCAACTTTTCTATCTATCTTTCTTTCTTTCTTTCTTTCTGTCAATTAATCAGTCTATTTATCAGTATATCAATCTATCTATTAAATTATATATATATATATATATATATATATATATATATATATCTCTCTCTCTCTCTCTCTCTCTCTCTATTTATCTGTATAATTATCTATATATCTATCTGTCTATCTATCTATCTATCTATCTATGTATATATAAATCAATGAATCAATCTATTTGTCTATATATCGATTTTTCTATCTATTTATATATCTATTTGTCTATCTATTTGTATATCATTATGTCTATTTATCTATCTTTCTTTCTTTCTTTCTTTCTCTTCTATCTATTTGTATATCTATCTATATATCTTTTTATCTATCTATCTATCTATTTAATTATATATCTTTTTGTCTATCTATTGGTCTATCTATGTGTCTATCTATATGTCTATTTATCTATCAAATGACTTGTCGATCAATCTAGCTATCTATGCTTATTTTTTCTATCTATCTTTCTATCTATCTATTTAACTAATTGTCTATCAATCTCTCTAAAAATCACTCTATCAATATCTCTTTTATTCTGTTTCTCGATCTGTGTATAAATATGTCTATCAATTTATCTATAAAACTATCTATCTGTCTATCTATCTATCAATCTCTCTATCTATCTATCTTTTTGTCTGTCTATGTGTCTATCTATTTATTCGTCTATCTATCAATCTATTTGTCTGTCAACCTTTTTTTATATATTTCTTTCAGTCTTTTTGTTTATTTGTCTATCTATCTATTTATCTATCTATCAATCTATCTATCTATCTATCTATGTCACTATTTGTCTATCTTTCTATATGTCTATCTGTCTATCTATTTACCTGTTTGTATATCTATTTATTTATCTGTCTACCTGTATTTTGTCTATATGTGAGTCTATTAGTTTGTTTGTTTGTGAGTCTATCTATCTATCTTGCTATTCAATTATCCATCCATCTATTTATTTATCTATTTATTTATCTATTTATTTATTAATCTATCTATTTATCTAACTATTTATCTATCTATCTATCTTTCTGTATATCTGTCTCTCAATCTATTTGTATATCTATTTGTATATCTATCTATCTATATATATGTATATCTATATATCTATCTATCAATATGTATATCTATTCGTCTATCTATTTGTCTAACTATCTATCTATCTATATATCTATCTATCTATATATCTATTTGTCTATATATCTTTCTATTTATTTCTCAATCTATCTATCTGTCAATTTGTCTATCGATATATCTATCTATGTATATTTCTATCTGACTATCTATTTATTTGTTTATCAATTTCTCTATCTATCTATCTATTAGTCTATTTATTTGACTATCTATCTAACTATCTATCTATTTATATATTCATCTTTCTTTTTGGTTATCTATCTTTCTATCTATATCTCTATCTATCTATTTATCAATCTATATTTCTATTTTTCTAATAATCTATCAATATATATATATATATCTATCTATCAGTCTATCAACCTAATCAACTATCTATCAATCAATATATCTATCAATCTATCAATAAATATTTTTATCGACTAGTCTATCAATCAATCTATCTATCTGACTTTCAATCTATATATTAATTTATCTATCAATATTTCTATCAATATATTTTTTAATATTCCTATTAATCTATCTATCTATTTATCTATTTAGCTATCTATGAATTTATCAATCTTTCAATCAATTAATAGTTTTATCTATCTTTTTATTAGTCTATCTGTGTATCTATTTATCTATTTGTCTTTCTATTAGTCTATCTGTGTATCTATTTATCTATTTGTCTTTCTATTTGTCTATTTATTTATCTATCTTTCTACCTTTTTGTCTGTCTATTTCTTTGTTTGTCTATCTGTCTATTTATCTTTCTATTTATCTATTTTTTCATCTATCTATCTATATACTTCTATATCTATTTATCTATCTATATATCTCTCTAATAATCACTAGTACTATATGTCTTTTATCTATCTATCTATCTCATTATCTGCCTATTTGTCAATCTTTTTTTTTAAATATTATTTATTAATTATCACCCTCTCTTTTGGCGGAGGAATACCATTTGTACAATCTACGTCTACCTCTTTCCCTTTTACACCCATTTTTATTAACTAGAAATAAAAGACTTTCCTAAAATTCTATATCCAATAAACTGTTTTCCTATACTTTTAGATAGATCTTTTCCTTTTCTTGAATATAACCTCTTTTATCCTTCTTTGTTATCATTTGTGTGGAACGTGAGAGATATCCTTGAATGCACAATCTTCTTGCCATATTTCTATCTTCATTATCATATTTGTTTCAATCTTGTAGCAACTTGGAATTTCCTGCATACAACCAGAAATTCTTTATGTTATTGCACCCAATTCCCCCCCTTTCCCTTATGTTTTAAAACATCATAGTTCAAAAGGATTCCCTTATCGTTTCTGGTGTCTTTTCGATTATTCCTGTAATCTCTTTGCTTTTGTATCTTTATCTATTGCTAGACTTAATCTTGATGTGATATTACAGCATACTGTTGAATCCAGTCGTGTATCCTTTGTTCTTCTTCCATGTCACTTTGAGACAGACTTCTTTACTAACTTGTAGACTTACATACATAATACAGACATCACATAAAAAGCCCTTTATAACACAGACTCTAACACAGACTTTAACACAGACCACCTTTGACTCATTTAATTCTTAAAACATGCATAAAACGCCCTTTATGACACAGACTTCCAGACCAATCAAGCAAAACCGAAATATATAGACTCCCATGACATAAACAGCTAAACTAATAAGCATAACCATATTGTCCAGCTTTGCTCTGTTCTCTTTCTTATATCTGCAAAAAAGATAGCCTACATTCCTAACATTTATATTCATGTCCCTAATCTGTCCCATTTTATAGAATAATTTTATTACCATATCACCTTCTTAACCATTCTGTGTAAGTAGGAATTTCCCCTCAAGGCCGGGTAAATTCTTTAACAAGCTGTATCATTATCTAAAATGGTTAGAAATACAAAAGCAAGCAAAGTAAAGGTGAAAATAAATCTCAATGGATTTTTCTAATCCTCCTAATGTGATTAGTTTCTTTACTATCTAAATTTATTATACCATTATATTTTTTCTGTAAAAAACCTTCCTTAAATTCTTGATCACCTATCTTTTTACCCTCTTTGGCTAAACCATCAGCTAATGCTTTTGCTTCTCTAAAAATATGTTTTATGTTATAGTCTTAATGATTTTAATTCATGCAGTATTTCTTCTATTTCCTCATCGTATCTCCATGTTGAATCTTTTCTATTAATTAAATTAACTAGTATTTTTGAATCTATTTGTATATCTATATTTTTAATGTTTAATTTTTTGCATAATATAATACATTCTCTTAATGCTAAAATCTCAGCATGAAGAGCTGATGAACCTGAAATCTTTCTAGAAAAAGCTAATATTAGCTTTCCTTCCAAGTCTCTGATTGCTCCTCCTCCTCCTCCTGCTCCTATGTCTCTATCAAAAATACCATCTGTGTTTAATGCTAATCTTCCTTTCAGTGGTTTTTCCCATTTTATACCCATGAATTTAAATAGTTTTGGTTGTTTCTTTTTTAGCTTCCAGTGATTTATAATGTCTCTATCTAAGCTCTTATCCTGTGAATCTATAGGATGAATTTCTGAAATTTTCCGTGTTTCCTCCTTTATCTCCTTCTAGATTTTCTCTATAATCATATTTCTACCTTCAAATCTACTGTAGTTTCTAGCCTTCCAAATGTACCAGATAGCTATTAGCGGGACATTATTTTTAATCCATTTCTGAGCAGGACTTGACACTTTTTGTTTAAGCCATTTTTGAAGTCTGCCTTTTAGGTTACTATGTTCATATTTTATATGTAATTCTATTCCTAATTTCTTCCATATTTCAGCTGCAACTTTACCTTTTGAAAATAGGTGATCTAGTGTTTCTATCTCAGATGCACAACACTCACATCTAGATACTAGTTGAACACCTTTATTTTTTATATTTGTATCTGTTGGAATTATGTTGGACAAGACTTTCCACATAAAAGTTTTAATTTTTTGTGGATTGTCATTTTTCCAAGCCCATTTAAATAATATATGTTTTTCTTGCTTATTTCTAATTAAGTTTTTAACTGATTTAAGCGAAAAAATTTTATCTTGTGTTAATTTCTATTTCCATCCTTTATTAGTGAGTTTAGAGTGGTTATCAACTATCACTCTTTGTTTGAGCATTTGTGTCCAGACCTGTGTGCTTTTACTTTTGTTCTTTTTTTCATTGTTAGTATCATCTTTTAAACAATACTTTGCTCTCATAAATTTAGACCGTAATGTATTATTTTCTTTTAGTCTCCACCATCTCCTACTAGCCCATGCTTTAGCTAAGTCTGCTAGATTAATATGAATATGTCTATTATTCGGTATAATTATATATATATCAATCTGTCTATCAATCTCTATATTAAACTTTTTTATGAATATGTCTATCAATCTGTCTATTAATCAATCACTATATGTATCTATCTATCTATCTGTCTGTCTAATTATCTATTTGTTAATCTATCTATCTATCTATTTGTTTATCAGCATAAATGTCTATCTATATGTCTATCTTTATATCTATCTATATATCTATTTATCTATCTATGTTTTTGTCTATCTATCTATTTATCTATCGGTCTATCTATCTATATATCTATCTTTCTATTTATCTTTCAATCTATTTATATATTTATCTACCTATTTATCTATCAATCTATCTATCTATCTATCGATTTTTATGTCTATTATTCTATTTATCTATCTAACTACTTATTTGTTAATCTATCTATCTATATGTCTATTTTTCTGTATATCTATCTATCTATCAATTTGTCCATCTATATGTATATCTATTTGTCTATCTATCTAATTATCTATCTTTTTATCAATCTTTTTATCAATATTTTTATCTATCTATCTATCAACCTGTCTATCAATATGAGTCTCTATCTATCTTTCAATCTCTCTATCTATTTGTCTATATATTTCTCTGTCTTTTTATCTATTTATATATTTATCTATCTTTCTATCTATTTGTCTATCAATTTGTCTATCAATTTGTGTATCTATATGTCTTTATATATATGTATCTTTATGTAATTCTATCATTCGATCTATCTATCTATCAATTTATCAATCATTCTATCTTTCTATATATAAATATGACTATCAATCTATCTATCAATATGTATATCAATCTGACTATCAATCTATAATATCAATCTATCTATCAATCTATATATCAATTTATCTATCAATCAATCATTCTATATGTATATCTATTTATAGATCAATCTGTCAAAATATCTACCTTTTAATCTATTTCTTTATCTATTTATCTTTCTATCATTCTATTTGTATGTCTGTCTATCTCTCTATTTCCTATCTTACAATATTTTTATTTGTCTATATATCTATATAACTATATCTTTGTCTATCATTCTATGTATCTATCAATCTATGTATCTATGTATCTATGAATTTATATGTCTATCTATCTATCTATTTATCTCTCTATTACTGTCTATCTATATGTCTATCTATCTATGTATCAATGTTTTTATCAATCTATCTATCAATATGCCTATTATTCTTTTTATTAAAATATCTAGATATATGTCTATCTATATGTCTATCTATCTGTCTATCAATTTGTCTATTTATATGTATATGTATTTGTATATCTTTCTGCCTTTCTATCTATCTATCAATTTATATGTCTATCTATCTATCTATATGTCTATATATCTATATCTATATCTATTTTTCTATTTATCTATCTATTTGTTTATTTATCTATGTAATAACCTATCTATCGATCTGTTTATCTATTTTATCTCTATATCTATCTATCTTTCTTTCAAATTATCTGTCTATCAATCTATCTAATCTATCTATCTATGAATCTGTCTATCAATCTAATTATAAATTTTTTTATTAATCTTTATATTAATCTATTTATCAATATGTCCATCATTCTGTCTATAAATGTGTCTATCAATCAATATATCTATTTGTTTATTTTCTGTATATCTATCTATCCATCTATCTTTCTGTCTATCTATCTATCTATATATCTATTTGTCTATCGTTTTATATATCTATTAGTCTATTTATTTGTCTATTTGTCTGTCTAACTATTTGTCCATTTGCTATTCTGTATTTCTGTATATTTATCTATCTAACTATTGATAGAAAGATAGACAAATAGCCTATCTTTCTATTTGTCTATTTTTTTTTGTCTGGGATGTCTATCTATCTATTTGTATATCTACTTGCATATCTAAATATCGATCTATCTCTATCTGACTTTCTATCTCTATTTCTATCTATCTATATAATTGTCTATCTAACTATCTATGAATCTATCTATATATCATTCTACCTATTTATTTATCTATCTAACTATTTGCCTATCTATCTATCAATCTATCTTTTTATCTATATACCTATCTATCTATTTATCAATATGTCTATCAATCTATCTCTCAATCAATTAATCTATTAGTCTATCTTTCTGTCTAAATATTTGTCTATTTATCTATCTATCTACTTGTTTATCTCTTTATCTATCTTCCTATCTATCTCTCTATTAGTTTATCTATACATCTATCTTTTCAATCTATCTATCTATCTCTCTATAATCTTTCGATCTATCTATCTATTTATCTATTTATCTATCTATCTATAATTCTATCTTTCTATCAATCCATCTAAAAAGTATCTTTTAATCTGTCTATGAATTTGTCTATCAATCTATCTATCTATCTATCAATCATTTTATCTATCTATCTCTATATCTATCTATCTATATATCTACCTATTTATTTGTTTATATATATATATATATATATATATATATATCTATCGATCAATTAGTTAATCTATCTACCTATAATTCTGGGTGTCTATCTTTGTGTCTATTTATATATTTGTTTGTCTATAAATCTATCTATCTATATGTCTATCTTTTTATCTATATGTCTACTTGTTTGTTTGGTTGTCTATCTATCTATCTATCTATGTATCTTTCTTTCTATCTGTATATCTGCTTGTCTATCTATCTGTCTATCTATTTATATATATCTATCTATCTAATAATTTTTAAATCTATCTGTCTTTCTATTAATCTATATATATATATATATATATGTATGTATGTATGTATGTATGTATATAATTCTATCTAACTTTCAATCCATCTATAAATCTATATGTCAATCTATCTATGAATTTGTCTATCAATCAATCATTCTATTTGTTATCTATCTGTCTATGATTCTATCAATTTATCTATTTATCTATTTATCTATCTACCAATCTATCTATCTATATATCTATCAAATAATTAATATATTTATCTATCTTTTTGTTTGTCTAACTTTGTGTATATTTAACTACTTGTTTGTCTATTTGTCTATCTATCTATTTGCCTTTCTATCTATATGTTTGTCTATTTATTTATTTGTCTGTCTATCTATTTATCCTTTTGTGTATCTACTTGGTTATATATCTATCTATCAATCAATCTATCTATCTATCTTTTTATCTATCTATCTTTCTTTCTTTCTATATATCTATCTAATAATCTATCGATCGATCTATCTGTCTATTAGCTATTTATGCATCTATCATTCTGTCGATCTATATATCTGCCTAATATTCTATCGATCGATATGTCTGTTGTCTATCTATTTATGTGTCTATCATTCTAGTCTATCTATTCTGTCTATATATTTTTCTATAGATGTGTCTACCAATCAGTTTATCTATTTAATTATCTTTCTATCTTTTGTCTACATGTCTATCTATCTATTAGTTTATCAGTCTATCTATCTATATATCTATCTATCTATTTGTGTGTCTATCTATCTATGTATCAGTCAATCTATTTATCTATCTATCTTTCAATCTATCAATCTATTAAATTATGTATCTATCTATCTATTTATCTTTCTATCTGTCTATTTTTTGTTTATCTATCTATTTTTCTTTATATCTATCTATCTATCTTTAAAATTGTCTATCAATATGTCTATCAATCTATCTAGAAATCTGTCTATCAATCTGTCTATTAATCAATCATTCTATCTATCTATCTATTTGTCTATCTATCTGTATATCATTCAAACTATCTATGTATCGATTTAACTTTCTATCTTTCTATCTATTTGTTTATGTGTCTTTCTAATTGTATATCAGTCTATATATCTATCTATCTATATGTCTGTCTTTTTGTCTATCTTTCTATCTATGTAATTATCTCTCTATGTATCTATCTGTATATCTATCTATATATCTTTCTATGTATCTATCTATCTATCTATCTATTTATCTGTTAATATATCTACCAATTGATCTATGAATCTGTCTTGCATTCTGTCTATCCATTTATTTAGCTTTATGTCTATATATCTATATGTATGTCTATCAATCAAGCAATCTATCTATCTATTTATCTTTTTATCTTTCTATCTTTTCGACTCTTTGTCTATCGATCTATCTCTCAATCTCTCTATCTATGTATCTATCTAAATATCTATCAAACTATCTCTCTGTCTATCTATCTATGTCTCTTTCTATCTATCTATCTATCTAACTTTCTTTCTTTTTATATTTATATATTTATGTCTATCTATCTATCTATCTTTCAATCAATATATCTATCAATCTATATATCAATATATTTATCATTTTATCTATCATTATGTCTATCAATCTATGTAGCTATCTATCTATCTATCTGTATATCTATCTATCTTTTAGTATGTATATATATATATATGTCTATCTGTATATCTAACTATCTATCTATATTTCTACCTATCTATATGTATATCAATCTATCTATTAATTTGTGTATCAATCTATTTATTAATTTCTCTATCATTCAGTCTATGAATCTTTTTAGCTAACTATCTTTTTATCTATTTATCTATATGTCAATCTATTAGTCACTCTTTCAGTCTATCTATCACTCTATCTATCTAGCTATTAATATGTCAATCAATATGTCTATCTATTTATCTATCTATCAATCTATTAATCTATTTATCAAACTGTATATAAAACTTTTGATTTGATGAATACCTATCCATTATTCTATCAGTTTTTTTTGTCAATCAATCTATTTATGTATTTGATTATCTATCTATCTATTTATCTAACTATCTATCTATGTATATATCTATCTATACACAAACACACACACACACACACACACACACATATATATATATATATATATATATATCTATCTATCTATCTATCCTATCTATCTATCCATCATCTATAGCAATCCTATCTATCTATCTATCTAACTATCTATCAATATGTCAATCTATCTAACTACTAATGTGTCTATCTATTTGTCGATCTATTTATTTAATTGGATATCTATTTGTCTATCTATTTGTGTATCTATTTATCTATCTGTCTATCAATCTATCAATCTATATATCTATCTATCTGTCTATCTATCTTTTTATTAATTTATCAATTTATCTATCTATCTATCTGGCTACTATCAATATAACTATTTATTTATCTACTTATCTATATATCTATCTATAATTATATTTAGTTATCTATCTATCAATATCTCTATCTATATGTTTATCTATCTGTCGATCTTTTTGTATATCTATCTATATATCATTATATGTATATATCTATCTATCTATATGTCTATCTATTAGTCTATCTATTTTCTTTCGATCTATCTAACTATATATCTATTTATCTATCCATGAATCTAACTATCTATCTATATGTATATATATCTATCTATCATTCTTTCTATATACAAGTCTATCTATATTTCTATCTATCTGGCTATATATGTATATTATTTATATTACTATATGTCTCTCTATTTGTCTCTCAATTAATCAATCTATTTGTCTTTCTATCTGTCTATCTATATGAATATCTATCTATCTATCAGTTTAATAATTTATATATCTATTTGTGTATCTATTTACTTATCTATTTGTTTATCTATTCACCTATCGATCTATCTATCTAAAATTCTATCAATCTATATTTCTATCAATCTATATTTCTATCAATCTATCTATCAACTAATCAATCTATCTGTCTATGTATCTATCTATCTATTTTTCTATCTATCTATCTATTTATCAATCTATATATCAATTTTTCAATCTATATATCAATAAATAAATATATCTATTTGTCTATTTTTTTATCTATCTATATA